>CAIGQW010000298.1:1308456-1324742 GCA_903798125.1 Danio choprae | reverse complement strand
GTGTGTGTGTGTGTGTGTGTGAATGAGAGTGTATGAATGTTTCCCAGTACTGGGTTGCAACTGGAAGGGCATCCGCTGTGTAAAACATATGCTGGATAAGTTGGTGGTTCATTCCGCTGTGGCGACCACTGATGAATAAAGGGACTAAGCCGAAGGAAAATGAATGAATGAACTTCTTTATCTATTTATTTTTCCTAGATTTAACCTTTTTTTAATATATTATTTTAATTATTTACAAGTGATTTTTGGTAATGTTTAATTTTTTACAGTTTTAAAAAGTAATTTTTTTCACAACTCACATAACAAATAGATACAAAAATATAACAATAACAATATAAACAATATAGTAGTAATAAGTAGCTCATTTGAAAAAAATAATAAATAAACAACAGAGTTGACACACATATATACACACACACGCACACAATCTGTCTGTGTGTGTGTGTGTGTGTGTGTGTGTGTGTGTGTGTGTGTGTGTGTCCTTTAATTTTACAGTTTTGTTTGTGGATGTACCGATGGCGTGACGTCAAGGAACACACCTCCGTCCAGCCCCTATGACGCGTGTCCAGTAACTTCTCATGTTCTGCTTTATCCGGGTTTAAAGCAAGAGAAGCCGGTAGTTGAGCATCATCAGGCCGTCGGCCTTAGTGACTACTCTTTTTATTTAACATATTGCGAGGAACAATGGTTCTGTGAAATGGCGCAGAAAGACACGCTGTTACATCTCTTCGCAGGGGGGTGAGTGGAAATGACTTTTGCGTTTACGTTATATTTTTAAGAAAACGCGAATCACCGTTTCTAGGTATGAGATCAAGCCTTAAAAGCACAGCAGTGACTTGTACACAAATACCAGACATAAAACAATTTTATGACAATTTTTCTGCTATTTGCATTTCCCATTTGATGCTCCGAAGATGTGTTTAAATGATGACAGTTCTTGTTAGCCTTTTAGCTAGCGGTAAAACTAGCCAGCGCAGCATCCAGTCACGCGACACCCACGTTTTATATGATCCGCGAGCACGTTTGCTGCTCAATTCACATTAACACATAATGTCTTATTATTTATTTTAGTAACTGTTATTGTAGTAACTGGGGTGTAAAAAAATATATTTCGGTCTAGGCTGTCAAAGACACAGAACCGTGACGCGTTACGTAATCATAGCACGAGAAGAGACGCGTCTCTCGCGAGCTCTTCATGAACATTACCGTCACACGTTTTAACAGCAGCAGTACATGTGCATTTGAAATGTTGATTTAGCTTATAAACATTTACTTAATCGCCCCTGCATAGATGTTTTGCTTCAGCAGTCTTTGAATATGTAAAACAAAACCGCCTTGATTTACATGCAATCATTCAAGGTCATTCCGCGGTTATTTATGTCCTGCTAAATTACCATTTATGCGTAACTACTGCTGCTATACGAAAAATGTTGTATGGATAATTTAATGTATTTTATTTGTCACAATTTATTATTAGAATGAAAATGTGTGCCCGTGTTTGTGCGCGTTTAAGTGCGTTGCATTTGCGCAGGCATTTCAATGCCACCTACGACAGTATATTATGACTGGCGAAATGCTTGGCTCTTTCAAGGGCACATGGATTTGTACCCTTGTCAAGCATGTGTACTACAGAGTCAAGAATGTGGGTAAACGACGTATGACATTAAAAATGGCAAATTGTTTGCAGGCTGAATATGTCAGACGAATTTGATTCAAAAGTGTTGTCGTGTTATGCGGAAAAGCAATACAGAGGGGTTTGTAACTAACTTGTGGTGCCAAGCACAAGACTTTATTATATCTTTAGTAAATATAAAGAAAAATATACTTTTCCCTGTATGCTATCTGTGAAACATAAGTGTGGTATTGCAATGTAATATTGTTACTTCTAAATTAATTATTGGTTCTTGTTATAATTGCTTTTTGAGTATTGTTTATAGTTTTGAATATGTATTGTTATTGGTTTATAGGCCTTTAACATCTGGCAAAGAGACAGCTAATGGAAACTAGTCTTTGAGCTAGTTTGGGTTCATATTTGGTGTGTTGGGTACACATTATGTTCTTGGGGAATGTTGATAAATGTACACTGCCCCTTGTTGTTAAATAAATAAAATAATGGCAAAATATAAAAAGAAAATAATAATTTCTAAATATTATAATTTGGAGTATGTCGAGTCTCTGTTTTTCTTAAGATTAGAATATAATAGAACATTTTTAATTACCATGTTTTTGTATAGACAGTAATAAATACAGCGGTTTTGCAGAATAGCATAAGTGTGATGACAATATTGCTCTTTAATAAATTAGCATTAAAACTTAAATTGAGCCGAATTGCAAGATATGGCAGTATTTTCAAATTGTTGAAATATGAACTTTATATTTTTTTCTTATAAAATCTTTTGATTTACCGATTTAAATATATTGTTTTGTGTACAATTTATCCAAATATAGATTAATTTATAAATAAATTATAAAATAAATGCAAGTACAAATATTCTATACTGTGGATGTTGCAAAAAGAAAGATCAATTTGTTTATACAGTTAAAATACTGTCTTTCCATTTTTTTTTTTATAATATATTCCTGAGCAGGTATTTCCATGAAAAAAAAAAATTGAGAAGAAAAGCAACATCAAGCATTTGCATAATATCTATAACTAAAGTTATACGTTATTAATTCTATTGCCATTTAGTTAACTATCTGACAGAGTTTTGAGCTAAATAACACATTGGTTAGATTCAGGTGACTTGCTTTGAAGGACACAGACATTTGCATATTTGTTTTATTCAAACATTGATGGCACAATATGGGCATTATGTAATCGTGCCCCGAAGCTTTGTGTGCCAGTAACAAAACACTCTCCCATAAAAACATTACTCTTTGTGTTCTACAATATGGATCACTTTATTAGGAGGAGAGCATTGTAGAGCAAGTCAAGAGGAGTCTTGCATCAGTGTTTGGGCTTAAGGCTGAGGACGTCTGCCCTTGTAACTGAATGTGCTCCTCAGACAGATTTGTGATTAATCTGTCTCTTACTCGCTGTCCTGAGGTCAGAGGCACTGTGCTCTTCACATGTCTTTTACTTCACCAGTAGTTCAACCTATGATCTGCATCAACATGTTGTGACTTCTTTGATGCATGATCTGTGATTTTGAGCTTCTTTAATTTATTTAAAATAAACTAAATGCACACCAGGTGACCAGATTCATTTCTACATGGGTTTGATTTTAAACTGGCTCTCTGCTGTACTGCAATTTACCGGCTTCATAGATTTGTAGTATGTTTTTCTTTACATACGTTTCTTTGATGGTGTAATATAGGTTATAGTGGAAACACCTGTTTTATTTAGTAATGTGAATCCCGATCAATGTTACCTGCGTCATATTGTGTCATTTTGATGAAGTTAAGTTTGTTTTCCTTGACCTCGCTCTAATACTCTTGACTCTTTCAACAGCCAAACTGGTGGTCCGCAAGCATTGCTGACGCACACATTTATATTTGCGACTAAAGTTTAGTTTGAATTGGATTTTAGTATCACCACAAATCTAATCTGGAGGTCCTCAACCTTGTTTTTTTGGTCCATAGCCCACTTTTTAGGTTACATAAATCTTTTAATATAATTATTTTATTAAATTTGGTAAATTATTATTATTTATGGTGCCGGTCAAAGCAGATTCTAGATGGTTATTGTATAAGAATATTTATTTAAAAAGCATAAATGCTATGTAAAAACTATACTATTCAAAAAGCTTGCATGGGTAAGGTTTTATCCTCTTCTGTTTACCAAGGCTACAATTAAGTAAAACTGTAATGATTAAATATGAATATTTTAAATGTATAAAAAAAAACATTTCTATGTAAGTGTTATTTATAATGTAACTTATTCAATGACGATTAGTCAACATTCCAGTCTTCGGTGTCACGTGATCCTTCAGAATCATCTTTAAAGGGTTTGTTCACCCAAAAATGAAAATTCTGTTATTGATTTCTCACTCTCATGTCTTCCCAATCCCCTGAGACATTCATTCACCTTTGAAACACAAAGTAAGATATTTTAGATTAAATTCAAGCTCATACTGGAAGATCTCAGCGGTTCTGAGACGTTCAAAGTCCAGAAAAGGAACTAAAAACATGAAAGATCTAAACATTAAAATAAAAAACAATTAGGGTTTTTTTGGACAAGTTTTTTAGGCGCTTCATATGATTACAGTTGAGACACTGAATCACAATGTTTTGGTTCCTTTTCTGGACTTAGAATGTCTCAGACTTATGCTGTCTATGGAGGATGAGGGAGCTCTCAGATTTCATCAAAAATAACTTGTGTTCTGAACATGAATAATTAATGAGTAATGAACATTAGTAAATAAGTAATCACATCATTTTCAATTTACGGTGAATTAATCCTTTAATATTTGGTTCTCAAGACAGGAAACGTATTAATAAAGCGTTGATAACAGTTTTTTGTTTAATTGTAATTTGTGACTTATAAATATATTCAAAAAATCATCCTTGTTGAATTAATGTATCAGTTCCTTTCAAAACCCTTTATACATTACATTGTTTTCTTTGATTACAGATGTGGTGGAACAGTAGGTGCCATCATGACGTGCCCCCTCGAGGTGTTAAAAACCAGGCTCCAGTCATCCGGCCTCACTCTCAGGCCGGTTTTCCAGGTCCAACTGGGCACACTCAATGGTGCTGGTGTCATCAGACCAGGATCCGTCACTCCTGGTTTACTACAGGTGTTACGGTAAGCAAGACAGGACAAACAATACCATGAAACCATCCACCATGAACATGACGAAGCCTCTTCAAAGTCTGCGTGAACCGGAAGTTGCTGAGGCTTTTTATTATAGTATGTAGATGTGCTTCCAACTGAAATGGAATTGAGTTGGGGGTGGAGCTTTCTTTTGCGCATCAAGACTTTTAGCTAACTATGAGAGAATGTGGTAGTTCATTAATACCCTGTCAGTTACGGATGAGCTGGTTAATTTATTCATTTAGCTTCATCTGCATCCTTTCTCGGCTTCTCTAGCTATGGAATGCATATTTTCAATTCTCAGAGAGCGTTTATTAAGATATCTACATGTTAGTCCATTTTATTCTGAGTGTTTGTAAGATTTATTTCAAAAGATATTGCTATAAATAAAACAGTCAGCATTTTCTTCGTTGATTTGCATTGGTTTACATTGTGCACTTCTGTGATTGTCCAAAAACATATATTAACTTGCATATATAACTTTCTATAGAAGATTACCAAAACAAACATATTTTTCAGTGGATTAACTTGCACAGATGAATTATTCAAGAATGTGAGCTAGCAAAACAAACATAGTCAATTTAGATTTAACACGGACTTTAAAAGGGCAACAAATTGCTTCTGAATACTTTTAATCTGAATACATTCACCATCTGGTTTTGATCTTCTACATGAAAGCTGATTAAAGCGTCTCTTATCCTGCTGATGATGATGATGATGTTGAGGAAGCTTTGTGCTGCCATTAGCAGGCAGTGTTATGTAAAGGCAAAGGAGTTCATACTGTAAGTGTTAATGTCTATTTTGGGTAGACGGAGACAGCATTGCACAGTCACATGATGCCTTCTTGCTGTGCTCGGGTTACTAGCCGCAAACACAAAGTGTCCCTGAAGTAAGCAACTGTGAGGGAGTGTTCAGGTCTACGTGACATTCAGACCTCAAGAGACATTTCAATTAAGGACAGTTTGGCTTATACCTTGGAAAAAAGGACATTTTCAGTACTGTAGTCGTAACATCTCTATAAAACGGATATTTTTGGACTGCTTTATTTATAATGTTATGATTGTTATCAGGACAAACTTTTACAGATGCGTTTATAGACCAGTGTTGGGTGTAATCGGTTACAAAATAACTAGTTATGTAATTCAATGATTTATCCCCTGAAAAAAGAAATGGATTACCGTTCACTTTTACTAATAATGCATTTGTTCAACAGTTCTGTATAAATGTATTCAGAGAAGAACAGTATTTTTTTTTTATTATTATTATACAAATCCAGTTTGCAGAATAAATCATTCTATTTTTCAGCTAAAGGTTGCATTCATCACAATGACTGAACATGTTTAATTCAATTCAATTTCTATTTTCAATTCAAATCTTTATTTCTATAGCGCTTTTACAATGTAGATTGTGTCAAAGAAGCTTAACATAGAAGTTCTAGTAGATTGAAACTTTTTCCAGTTTTCTGAGTTGAGGTTCAGTTTAGTTCAGTTCATTGTAGTTTAATTTTCACTGCTGAAAATCCAAAAACTGAAGAGCAAATCCATCGATGTTCAGTCCCAAACCAAGCAAGCGAGGAACAAACTTCACCAATTGACAAAAGTGAAGGGGAATTTTTTTTGTTGCCACGCCCAAAAAATGGTCGGAAAAAAAATGGGCACGACCATTTTTCTTCTGGCCAAACTTTTTGTGCAGAGCTGCAGTTAAGAAACAATGAATTGAATTAAAAATAATTTTACAACAGTATACAGATTCAGAGGAAAGTAATTTTAGTTCAGATATTTTGCAGAATACTTCTGTTTTTTTAGCTAAAGAACACATTTGTCATATTTCTGAGGAAACAATGAATTGAGTAGGAAATTAGCGACAAATTATTGAATTTATTAAATAGGTTTTTGCTCTGTTTTTGTTACCTATAATGTTTAACTTTTTCTTTTTTGCAGTAATTCTGATTGAAAACTAAATAATGTTATGTTTGTTATTAATGTTTAAGTATTTTTAAAATCAAAGCTAAGTTAACTAAATTTAATATATATTGTCTCTTCACTGAGATTTATAAGATTTTAAGTAAGGCAAGGCAAGTTTATTTATATAGCACATTTCATACACAGTGGCAATTCAAAGTGCTTTACATAAACAGGAAAAAAAGAGAGAAGTATAAAAAAAGCAGTATATTGAGTAATAAAATTACTTTTCAGACTTAATATTTTAAATGCATAATAATTGATGTAATTAGTAAATAATACCTTTTAGTAACTAATCCAAACACTGTTATAGATTTTTGAAGTACATTTAACATTTTCTATAAAGTTGTATTTATTTTGTTCGCAATAATTAGATTTTTTTTTTTTAAGTTGATTTCATTAAATAGTTTTTAGTGCATTCTATTTGTTATATTATGTTGTTAAATGACATTTATCTGGCATGTTATAGGCGATGAAGTTGGTATGGCAACAAAAAAAAGATTTTTCATGAGGAAGCATTTGTGTAAATGTTGGTAAGTGTTTCAGTGTGTTTTCCCTTCAGGAAGTAGTATATTAGCAATCAGTGATAACAAAAGAGGATTTCAGGAAGTTTAGCTGAGTTTAAGAGTCATATGGGTGAATCATGAAGGAAGTGAAGAACCGTGTCACTGGTTTTCTGGAAATTGCGTTATTCAAAACAGCTGTGAAACTGGATTATGAACTGCTAAGGTCGATAAGGTCGTCTAATTTTCACCTCTCTTTCCTCATTAGGTCAATTCTAGAAAAAGAGGGACCAAGATCTTTATTCAGAGGGTTGGGTCCAAATCTCGTTGGTGTTGCACCTTCAAGGTAATGGTTCAATTCCATTATGTGCAAATCAAGGTTAAGTATTTGATCATCTAAATATATCAGTATATCTGTAAAGCTGTGAAGGAGGTTTTTATTTTCAACGAGCCCATAGACGTTTTAATGGAAAGCTTTGAAACAAAGAGACAGGAACTTTAATACAACATATAGCCTACTATGTTATAGTCCTATTTTATTGCAATTAAGTTACTGTTATATTTTTATAGATAACTTGAATTAGTTTAATATCTCTATAATTTATTTTTACAGTTTAGACATTTTTATATTATATTATATAATATATTATAAATTTTTACTGTATTTTAATAAAATTTTATAATATTTTATTAAAATACAGTATTTTAGAACATAAAGTGAAACTTTTTTTGGTTTAGTTTCATCTTAACTATGTTAATGAGAACAATACTGTGCTGTTAAATATATTGCAAGAAATAAAAAATGTGATATTAATAAATGTAAAAATATTATATAATAAATATTAAAACAATATTCGTACCATTGCTTTTAACTTTAAATTGTGAAATGGATCAAAAAGAAGAGAGAAATGTGACAAAATGATTACATTTTGACAATTAATAAATCATTATCATCATTATTATTATTAGTTAGTAGTTTTATCTCATGCACAAGCCTTACATTTCCCATTCTAAATTATATTCAAAGCACTTAGTTCAGAGCAGGCTAGAAGTGCTTTTACTCTTGAATGCTGCAGTTATTGTTTAGTCATTGTGTCCCGCATGGCAGTAGATGCGGGTGCTTATTCAGCTCTTTGTGCCGCTTGTTCCAGACATTCAGCAAAGAGAACTCGCTGCACTGTCAGGAACTCTCACTGCAAGCTGTTCAGCTTGATAAAACATTGGCAGCCTTTCAGCGCAAATGGCTCTTTTACATCAAAATGAACTCTGCACTGTCATGCGTGGACAGAGGAAGCAGGGGGTGTTGAGTTCAACAGAACAGAGTTGCTAATGTACTGTTCTCTTGTCTGTTCTTCTGCAGGGCAATCTATTTCGCAGCTTATTCAAAGTCAAAAGAAACTTTCAATGGCTTATTTGTGCCTAACAGCGGAGTCGTCCACATGTCCTCAGCAGGCTTTGCAGGTGAGAACTTGTTAAAGAGATCCAAAAAGAAGGGTTTGTAATTAACAAACCATACAAGATGAGGATGACTTGTTATTCAGCAGAACATTACAGAAGATTTTTAGCTGAAATAAGTGATCAATGACTACCAGCACTTTGAGAGTAAAAAAAACACGCACACAGGCAATATAAAAATAATACCTGTGGCTCTTGATGAAACACTGAGGTCAATGGCTTGTGTATGCGTAAGATCAGTTACAACAATATTTTAATCTCAACAATACTTTAATCCATGGCCTTGGCAAATGTGCTTATTAGTGCTGCATTTTGCTAGTAAAACCAGTTCTGAAATCAGCTGTAAATCTCCAGTGCTTTCAGATGAACAGGGTCATGTGCTTTTGGATGAAGCAGCGTTTACTACACCGTCCGAGATACATTTCACTGACAAGCTACACAAAAATTACATACGATTTAATTGACTCAATTCTGAAATCAAAGATAATCATTCTGTGATTTGGCAGCTGTTTGCATAGCTTCTCAGTAATCTACTGTTCTGTGTTGCTGCTACATGTGAAAGCACGTGAAAATACCACAATTAAAAACCTGGGTTTACTCCAGTCTGAAATGAATCCTTCCGTGTTATGATTCTGTAGCTGTGTTTATTTTGTGATTATTAGTCATGTTGAATTAATACAAGCAGTTAAATACTGTTTGATTTTTCGGTGTCTCTTCTTTGTGGCGTGTTTGCGTGAGAGCGCCCTCTGGCCTTCGGAGGAAGATTTACTACTGATCATAGAGCTGTCTTGCTTCTATGATGAGATGTGCATGACAAACGATTCTTTTTGCGAAATCGTGATTTTGGTTTCATTTAGATTCATCGTGCATTTCTAATAATTGTCCTGGAATCTCTGCAATCTATATGAAAAAAATGTATTCTGTTGAAGTAGGATGATTGATTTATTTTTTATATATATACTTCATACGATTTGCTGAGACTATGGTCAAAAAGGTTGTAATGACTTAATGAAGGTTGTAAATAAAGAGTTTGTTTGTTTGTTTTGCTGTCATTTTGCTTCACGGCACCTTAATGCGCTGTCAGGAGCCACACGTATTCATTTTGTTTTGCCTGTATGGGTTTTTGTTTTGACTCAAAGTGCTGGTAGTTATTGATTTACATTTTATGAATCACCAAGGAACACAGTTTGAAATAAAATCATCTTTTATGTTTTACTGAAGATAAAAAGTCACCTACATCTTGAGGGTGAGTGAACTAAAGGGACAGTTCGGCCACAAATTTAAATTGCCATAATTTACTAGCCCTTCACTTGTTCCAAACCTGTTTGAGTTTCTTTCTTCTGTTGAACACAGAAGAAGATATTTTGAAAAATGCTGGCACCCATTGACTTCCATATTATAATTTTTTGATGGTTACATTTTTCAAAATATCTTTTTTTTTTTTTTTTGAACAGAAGAAAGTAACTCATAAAAGTGAAAGAATAATTGATGAGGTAATTTTCATTTTTGGGTGAACTATCCCTTTAACATAAAATTGAGATTTGTTGGTGATCCATCCCTTTAAGAAATATTTACCCAACATTGCTGACAGCGTTTCCCAGAACTTGGGAGAAATGTATCCAAGCGAATTCCTAAATTAAAAGTGGATCCCTAATTGCGTTGTTTTCCTTTTGCAGCGTTCATCACAAACTCCCTGATGAATCCCATCTGGATGGTCAAAACAAGAATGCAGCTTGAGAAGAAGTATGTTAATGTTACCGAGTTTCACCTTGCTTTACTCCCAACAAGGAACTTGGGCACATGTCATGTTTTCTGCATCACACCCCTTGAGTTGTGGCCATCTTCTGATATCATGAGAATGTTGAGTTTTAGGATGGCAGCCCATTTGCTCCATCTCCCCGTTACATAATCACCATAACGATTTAGCATGTGATCTGGTCTGCTGCTGTTAAAATATCCACCTTGACGCACCAATCGAGGCTTAGGCGGCATGGTCTATATTTGACTTTAAAGGGCACCGACAGTGCATTGCTAGGGTCAGATGAGAGAAGTATGTCAGATGGTACATTCTGAAAATAGGCTGTCATTTAATTCATTCTTCCATCTTACAAGCAAACCACATTGTGCAATGCAAATGTAAGCTGCGAGTCTTGATTTGTGTATTCACACTGAAGTGGCCTGAAGCACTCTGTAAATGCATCACAATCAGTACATTGCATTTATTGTTAGTTCATAGTGAATTGCAAATCACTCATGGTGGTATTGATGCGGGATATGGGTAATGTTAGGAACAGATTTGGTGGTATGGGTGGATTTAAAGGTATAATTCACCCAAAAAGGTCAATTCTGTCATCATTCGCTCATTTGAATGTACGTTTTTTCCTCTGTTGAACACAACATAAGTTATTTTGAAGGATGTTGGAAACCGGTGACCATCTATTCCTGTAGTATTTGTTTTTCCTGCTATGGATGTCAATGGTTACCCGTTTTTAACATTCTTCAAAATATCTTCTTTTGTGTTTAACAAAATAAAAATCTCAAAACAAGTCAAATGATGACAGAATTAAACATTTTGGGTGAACTATCCCTTTAAGGGTGGAGTAAGGTGTAACAAATGGGTCAACAGTGTTATTATAAATGTAATTACTGAAGTTATTTACAAATGTAATTACATGCTGGTGTTTTTAAAATACCAGCACAACGTAAACCTATATTTACATAAGTTCATTGTTTAAATGATCAGCAAATGATCATTAAAATGTAAGTACATAGTAATTAAGATGCTTTTAACAGTAAGTGCGACCCAAGGTTTTGAAACCAGAACTGTTACTTAATCTTAAATCCTTGACCATTGTAATCCATTTCTTCCTGATGACCTTGATGACCTGACCTACCATCTCTCTTTTTTTTTCTTCTTCGTTCTGTAGAGCACGTGGGGAGAAAAAAATGAATGCATTGCAATGTGCACGGTACGTGTACAAGACGGAGGGGATGAGAGGTTTTTACCGGGGCCTGACGGCGTCATACGCTGGCATCTCGGAGACCATGATCTGCTTCCTCATCTACGAGACGCTGAAGAAATACCTTGCAGAAAGTCGATTCACCACACCTGACACGGACACTAATAAAGGGGCTTCAGATTTCCTGGGCCTCATGTTTGCTGCTGCATTTGCCAAGGGTTGCGCCTCCTGCATAGCTTATCCACATGGTAGGTTGTTATTACCTGTCAGGCAGAACAAACCAGCGTCAACCAGTTTATGTCTAAAGATATACATGGATGGCTTCTGCTGTAGCCAGAAGACTGCTGGTACTTTTAAGGCAGGGCATGGAGGGCATTAGAAATACAGTGAAATGACTGATTATTAAGGGGTAAAAAAAAAATGAAAATATGAATTCAAAGTTTTTTAGCAAGATATTGAATTGCTAAACAAACCGAGGAACATTCAGGTCATATATTTGTAAACAGTATATCAGCAAAAATATGCCAAAAACAAATTCCTTGTGTGTGTGTGTGTAAGCACACTTGGCAATAAAACCGATTCTGATTCTGATCAGCAAAAATATGTTTATATTTTATGTTTCTAAGTCATTTATAATATTTATAATATTTGTTTTATATTTATGTAAGTTTATAATAATAACTTATGAGTTATTTGTAAGTTGTTTATAATGTTTAGGTAACTTTTAGTTTTTTAGATGAAAAATTATAATAGTATATATTATTATTGTTATTATTATTATTATTACTATTATTATTATTATCATCATTATAATTGCATGCATATGTGTTAACTATTTGACTACTCGCATGTTTTTTTGACCATTGACGTTTAAGAAATGAACTATGGTTTCCACAAAAAAACACTTCTGGATTTATAATTTTTAGGTTTCTTTTAAAACTATTCATTCTAAGTTTCTTATAAAATTGTTTTATTCTGGTGACAGAATTTAAATTTTTTAAAATAAATTTTGTCATTTGGAGAAATTGTTTTAAAATTACATTTTATTTTATCAGGATTCTTTTTTTTCGCATAAAATAATAAAGGTGTCATGTTTATATTCATTGTTAGCAAACACAGTACCAATCCTTGAACTTCTGAAGAGCTATATATGAACTTCAACATAAACTAACTATATTAAAATAGACAATACTTCTAAAGTCATAATAATAACTAGCAAAGCTACTTTTTTGAGAAGTTCAATAACCATGAAACATTTATTTGTCAGTCATCCTCACCATAACAAAGCTTTCTCATTACCTTAATTCAAAAAAGCCTTTTACGTCTCTTCCTAACTTTCCCATGTCTCTTCCAGAGGTCATTCGGACGAGACTCCGAGAAGAAGGCAGCAAATACAAGTACTTCTTTCAGACGGCGCGTCTTGTGGCAGTAGAAGAGGGTTACGCTGCGTTTTACAGAGGACTCATTCCACAGCTCATCAGACAAATACCCAACACGGCCATAGTGCTGTCCACATACGAGCTGATCGTCCATCTGCTGGCCGAACCCTCCAAATAAAGCACAAAGACACTAAAACCTGCAGCTCCAGTGGACGTGAATGTTCATTTAAAATCACCCAAAGACATTCAGTAGCTTTTTTTTTTTTTTTTAAAGAAGAAGAAGAATGCCTGTTATCAGAACTGTTTTGCTCGTTTGTGTGTTATGTAAATGGCGCATATTGCATAGCTGTTTATGTATACTGTATCAGTGTACAGATAAAGGTCATCTGAATATACAAATAGTGCATTTAAGTTAACTAAATTATTGTTATTATGAGTAGCATTTTTGTTTGCGGTCAATTGCAATTCTTTGGATCTATGATGATGATGATATGGTATTTGCCCATGGAGTTTTGCGAGTTAATCATAAGTGAATCCGGGTTTTATTATTATTATTATTATTATTTTCTTGGAAGGAAAGGAGATTACATTGAAATGGCTTAAGCTCACAGTTATGTTGCAATATTTTGTAATACCTGTTTTGTGACACCTTGTAGCATTCGGGAGTCTGACCAATTATTTCCATTCACCTCTGCTAGAAACGTTTCATTCGTTTACTGTATATTTGGCTGTACAGAAAAGAAGGGCTTCGATGCGTATGCTGCTGTTGGTTTGTTAATATAAATTATGATTTTTTTTTTTTTTTGTTCTTGTTGAAAATGCATAGCTTAAAAAGAAATGAGCCACCTAAATAAATGCATCTTTTTCAAGTCTGTTCGGATTGATTTGTGAGTGTTATCAAGACTATGGGAAAGAAGGAAAGAGTCAGGAATTCCAGCTGTTTACTTGAAGCAACATGAAGTTACAAAACAAGAACATGATCTTTGAGCTTGCGTCTTGTCTGTGTGTGCTACAAATGCTGAACACAGAAGTGAATCATTTGTAATGTTGAAGATAATGATCGAGTTATGTCAACATATGCTTTTAAGCGTGATGGTTACAACTAACTTGTGATTGTTGATACAGTATATTTAGACTTAGTGACTGAATGAAAAGAATACACCCTTTTTTTTTAAACGACAATACATTAATTTTTTGATATGTAAAGATTAACCTTTGCCCATCAAAATAGGTTCCTCTTATGCTAAAAATGCCAATAACATCATAATTTTATATATATATATTTAATTCAATTCAAGTTTATTTATATAGCGCTTTTTACAATGTAGATTGTGTTAAAGCAGCTTAACATGTTCTAGTACAGTCCAGATTTCAGAGTTTAGTTCAGTTTAGTTCAGTTTAGTTCAGTGTGGTTTAAGTTTCACTGCTGAAAGTTCAAATACTGAAGAGCAAAACCACCGAAGCGCAGCTCCACAAGTCCCGATCCGATATATTCAGTCATTCATTTTCTTTTTGGCTTAGTCCCTTAGAATGAACCGCCAACTTATCCAGCATATGTTTTATGCAGCGGATGCCCTTCCAGCTGCAACCCATCACTGGGAAACATCCATACACATTCACTCATTCACACACACACACACTCATACACTAGGGGCAATTTAGCTTACCCAATTCACTATACCGCATGTCTTTAGACTGTGGGGGAAACTGGAGCACCCGGAAGGAACCCACGCGAACACGGAGAGAACATGCAAACTCCACACAGAAATATATATATTTTCAATATACTACACGCTAAGCAAAAAAAAAAAGGTTAATTGTAGTTTTGGATGTGTCAATGATGTTTGTTTTGTATTTAAACCATCTAAAAAAAAATACATTTTTGTTACACACATTCAAATCACACTCTCACATGCATACCAACATACACTTATGGCTGTATAATGTGACTAATATGAATATGGAGAAATATGGGAAATAAAGTGAGTATTTCTTGTATGCCAAACTTGAATAAATGCAAAATCTAGTAAAATGACTATATTTTGAAGCCTTGCCAACATAATAAGAGCCTATTAACAAATATTGCATTATTGTATGGCACTGGGGTAAAAAAAAATATTAATTGCAGTTTTAAGGAGTTTAAATCAGGATATATAAACTTTTTTTGTACCAAGTGTAAAAATGATTTTTGTTTAATTATTAAAATTCCAATAAAATACATGACTGAGCCTCAAAAAAATGAAATAGACAAATATGTCCACGTTATAAACTCTACAAATTGGAGATTTCGCATTTCTAAATGATTAGGAACACATCTGTTTACAGCAGCAGACTGAAAACATATTTTGTATTCTATTAATAATAATAATAGCACTTGATTTTCTACTTTTAAATATCAAATTGCTTTATAGTTTGTCGACTAGTTTGTTGCTGTACATTCTAGTACATACACTGTAAACATTGTTACAAAACTTTTACTGTATGGCTCTAATGAAAACATGATTGAAAGACTGTGATCAGTGATGAATTCAGCTTTTCTTTCGATACTGTGGTAACAGTTATGACATTTTACAAAGAACTTTTTAGATCAATTGGGTCCTACATAGGTAAAGGTAAAGTAAGGTAAGGTAAAGTACGTAACAGACAGTAACAGAACTGACAACATTTTTGAACTCACATTTATATAAGTTTTTAAAATTAAATATTTTACTTAAAATTTAAATTAATATAACGCAGAAATATGCTATATCTGTAAATGCCTTTATCTGCAAATATTGAGCATTCAACCCCGTTTGTGCTTTTTATGGTGTGTATTTTTTAGTCTATGGTGTGTCCATGAACGAGGGTAAACGGACATCTAGTGGTGAAATAGAAGAATTACATTTGATTTCATTTATTTTCAACAGTTAGCACTGTTACATGTATAGATTGTATTTAAATAAATGTGTAAGCGTATTTGTAATTCACAAGTTCAATACAATCGTTAACACAATAATCATAAAAACAGCATAATTCCGTTCAAAATATTACATATATAATATAAGTCTATAGCAGCGCCCAACTCACCATACAAATAGTTGAGATAGCGGCTATTTTAATGAAATATAATGATAAAATCTTTAGAAGTTGTTAACCATCATCATGTACACTGCACACTAATAAAAATGCCATTAGATAATATAAACATGGTGAGGCGAATATACAAAATTTGTGACAGCCCTATTCTATTATTATTATTATTATTATTATTATTATTATTATTATTATTATTA
>CAIGQW010000298.1:1259823-1274304 GCA_903798125.1 Danio choprae | reverse complement strand
AAATAATCGCCTTAGTATACTATACTACACACACCAACCTGATTTCACCAAGTAGGACATTTTCTTGGATTAACGCCTATGTTGATTGCAACATTGCATTTAGCCAATCAGAATTACGGGATATATTTACTATTTATGTTAAATTTAGGCTTAGGGTTAGGTTTATGCACTTCTACATGATTGTTATCCAACTATTATCCCCCTCTGATTTCGGGAATATTTAACAGTTATGGTTGGCTTTAGGGGTAGGGAATAGGTATGAATTACATTTTCGAACTTTCCATGTTCCAGGATCAACATAGATGTTAATCCAGGATCGCATCGTACTTGGCTAAATCATGACATGCATACTACACTATAGACAGGGTTCATACGCTCATTGGAAAACCTGGAAAAGTCATGGAATTTTGACATGACATTTTCCAGCACTGGAAAAGTAAAAAATAAACAGAAAACCCCACAAAGTTTTGGAAAAGTCATGGAAATTAGTTGAACAAATATCTGTATACTTGAATATAGGTTAGTTGTCGTTACGTCTTTTCTGTCCTTGGCCAAAAACATGCTCTCACATTGTTAGTGCTGTGTAAGCATTATCTAAATAAATAAATGCTACATAGATATAAAAATTAATTTAAACTAAATAGATTGTTGCATGTTTTTTGATATGCTCTAATAAATTTTAACGTGCATGTTTTATACGTAGATATTACATGAAACAGTAGGTCATGAAAACATTTGTTGATGATTTTACTTGAAAGCCCTGGAAAAGTCATGGAATTTTAGTAGTAAAAATGTGTATGAACCCTGTATAGAATATTTGATATACTGTGATGTCTGTATGTAAACATGGTAGTTGCCAAACTTAATCCAAAGTGCTGGAAAAGTTTGAAAATGCACCTGGAAAGTGATAGAAAGTGCTTAAATTTGACTTTAGAAAATGTATAAGAATCGTGATTTGGAGTTTGTGCTTTGGTTTTGAATTTGTAGTTAAATTGAATGGATTTAGTGTTATTTGTCCCTTCCTTGTTTTCTGACACATCTCTCCTACATTGAGGTTTCAATGTTAGATAGTTTAATTATTTGTAATATTTTGAGTGTTTTGGAACTGAAAACCGAATGTCGACAGTAGGGCTGCACAATATATCGTTTCAGCATTGATATCGCAATGTCCATGTCCGCAATAGTCACATCGCAGGATATGGAATGTTGAGGGATTATAGTTGATCAGCACAACAATTGAGAATACCTGAGATTTGTGGAGTCACTGCAAAATATAAGCATAACAGTGTGAAACTTTATCATTTGCTTGAGTTTTAAAGGCATATCAAGAGTTTAAAGCATTCAGACAGCATTTGTAACTTTCATGAAGAATAGTTTTACTGAATTATTAATACAATGAAGACTATACAGTGTTATTTTACATTTCATTAATCTATTTCTGTACCTGAATACAGTTTAACTCTTAGGAAACCATAAAGCTCTTTTTGTTTTTGTTTACAATTCACAAAATCAACCCAATCAATCTAAATTCAAGATTTTTTCCAACTATAGCTATTTAAGCAATCATTCATTTTCATTTCGACTTAGTCCCTTTATTAATCTGGGGTCGCCACAGTGGAACGAACCGCCAACTTATCCAGCATATGTTTTACGCAGCGGATGCCCTTCCAACCGCAACCCATCTCTGGGAAACATCCATACACACCCATACACATCCATACTCTCTGGGAAACATCCATACACATCCATACACACACACACACACACACACACACACACACAGACATACACATTCACACTCATACACTACGGACAATTTAGCTTACCCAATTCACCTATACCGCATGTCTTTGGACTTGTGGGGGAAACCGGAGCACCCGGAGGAAACCCACGCCAACACGGGGAGAACATGCAAACTCCACACAGAAATGCCAACTGACCCAGCCGAGGCTCGAACCAGCGACCTTCTTGCTGTGAGGCTAACGTGCTATCCACTGCGCCACCATGAGAACATTTAAGCAATCTGGGCAAATTATATTCATGTCGCAATATATATATCGCAGAAAAACAAAATAACGCATGTCCGAATTTTCCAATATTGTGCAGCCCTAGTCGACAGCACAGATTTATCAGTCTGACTTCAGGTAACTGCTAAAAACAGGTCATCATGTCATCATGTCTTCACAGGTCATCATGAATTTGACTTCCAAAAGAACCATGAGTTAAACGAATTCCGGACAAAAATGCGGACGTTTTGTGAAGAACAGGCTCAGTTGCGTCAGATGTTACCGTGGCAAAAATGGATGGAGTACAACTTCCCGTGTGACCTGGAGCCGTGCCCTTCAGTAGCCCAATCTGGGAAATCACGCAGCATCAAGAAGATCTTTGTCAATGTAAAGTTTGAGGGCAGTGAGGTAAGTGCAGTCACATTTTGCATGGCTTTATTAATATATCATTCAGTTCAATTCATTGCTTCAGTTTAATGCTATGAATCTTCGCTTTCAGTTTGTGTCGGTGATGTGAGCGTCTTATTGACAGCCCTCGCATGCAAAACATCTAATTTTAGACTGACATATTTTCTGCCTTCACAAAACGTAACATTCAGGAGACATTTGACATGATGATGATGATGTCACTGTAGCATCTGCAGACACACACGAGTCTCGCTGACCCAGTTTTTCAGAGTGAAGCCTTTGATAGTATTTGTGTGTGTTGTTGCCTGTCAATCCCCCACCCACTCGACGTGAATGTTATTTACCTACGATCTTTAACCTTGCAATGAGTCTGAAGCGTGCAGAAAAACTCCAGCAACACTTGTTTTTATAATGCATGACATGGATCAAAAGGTTTCGACATCGCACTTGCAGAGCAAAACAACTGCTAAATGAGTAATTAATCATACTATTGTGAGTGAACCATATAGGTGACTATGAGGGTGTTTTTCTTTGTTTTACTATAACTAGAGCTTGATTTCTCCCCAACTTTGTTTTTAACCATTAAGGACCCCTTTCATAACAAACTGTTCACAGACCCCAGAGATGTCGCTGTTACCATGGAAATAAAAATCATGCCAACCGTGACCACCCACTCCCATAAAGCATAAAATCTCCCCACACTTTCAATCAAATTGGCAGTCCTGCATTCCCAGTATATATTAAAGATGCAACATTTCTGGGGGTTTTTTTTTTAGGTTTTTGACATTGATCTGTTTTGCTCGCCAAGGCTGCATTTATTTGATACCATTTGGAAATATATATTTCTGTTTTAATATGTTAATATTTCATTTATTCCTGAGATGGCAAAACACATAATCATTCTTTCATTTTCATTTCGGCTTAGTCCCTTTATTAATCTGGGGTCGCCACAACGGAATGAACCGCCAACTTATCCAGCATATGTTTTACGCAGCGGATGCCCTTCCAACTGCAACCCATCTCTGGCAAACATCCATACACACCCATTCACACTCATACACTACGGACAATTTAGCTTACCTATACCGCATGTCTTTGGACTTGTGGGGGAAACCGGAGCACCCGGAGGAAACCCACGCCAACACAGGGAGAACATGCAAACTCCGCACAGAAACGCCAACTGACCCAGCCGAGGCTCGAACCAGCGACCTTCTTGCTGTGAGGCGAACGTGCTACCCACTGCGCTTGTTTCAGAGCTTTGAGGGTTTTTCTTCTTCTTTTGAACACAAAAGAAGATATTTGGAAGAAAGCTGGAAACCTGTAACCATTGACTGCCATAGTATTTGGTTTTCCTTTTATGGATGTCAATGGTTTCCATTTTCATAAACTTCTGAAGGTTTGGAATCACTTGAGGGTGAGGAAAGAGATAGTACAGTCTTATTTTGGGGTGAACTATCTCTTTAAGCGCTCTAAAAATATTTTTACCTTTAAATGTTGAAAACAGCCAAGCAAATATATTTATATGAAACAAATTTTTTTTGTAAAATGTTATGGTACTTATATAATGCATCTTTGGGAAAATAATTTATTTTCAACAGTGTTTGTTTGCACTTTTGTATACCCTAGGAAAAAAATAACACTTGAAAGACCACTTAAACATTTTTAATTTCTCTGTATTTACAATGTATAGTTCTGTGTTTGAGTAAAAATGTAATATTGGTTTTATTCTGCATACTGGTGACATTACTTCCAAATGTAAACGATGAAATTATGTAATTTAGAACATTTTTGCATAAAATAACAAAAATGTGTCATGTTTTTAGACATTTTTAGACAAGGCAAGGCAATGAACTGTCTAAACAGTTAAGAAATCAGTATTCGTTGGAATAGCCCTGATTTTCAATCATAACAGATGAAATTATATATATTTTTCTGACAAAAAAAAAGTTCTAAACTACAATATTTTTATTTGAAATTGGTTAGATCTTTTCAGAATGAAGCACATTTTACTTTTTACTCAAACCATACCTAATAAAACTAGCAAGTCCTGAGAAATGGAATTTTCTAGTGGTGTATATATATATTGCAGCAGAATTTGTCATCTTTGCATTAAATGCTGAAGCTCTTGAATGACAGTCAATGGTTTTATTGTTACAAATTCTTTGAAAGTGATTTCAGGAATATTGTTTCTGTGTGAAGAAATCACTAAGGGACTGTGCAATTCTTTTAAAATGAAAATCTTTTAATACCATATTGTTATTTTTATTGTTATAGCTTGCGAACAAGCCTTTATTGTCAATAGTTTCAGCCTGCAGTATATTGTAGGTTGAATCTTTTTTCTAATTAAGTCATTTATGAAATAAATGAGCTTGTTTATTGTATAAAACAGACTGCTCACTTGACTCTCATTTGCCTTGTTTTTTCAGTGAGATCATTAGACCCATTGTTTATGAGACAGACTCCAGTTCGAGACTCTGAACCATAGTATAACTTTTAATTGTGTGCGTTTCACAATTACGCTTTGTAGGAAACTTTCGTCCTCCAGCAAGACCCACAGGACCTGCCGATCATTCTAAAACGCAACGCTCTGAGAAAGAAGTCCACTGTTTTCCGATCGGTGAAGCAGGAGAAACCAGAGGACTACAGCCTGCAGGTTAACGAAAGATGGGAGTTCATTTATGGAAAATATCCACTCTGCCAGTTCAAAGTAAGTCTGTGAAAAACACAACAACATCTTCTCAACTTCAGCGTTAGATTTTCTTCAAAAAGAAAAAAAAGCATGACTCTTTCAGACTCCAGTCTTTTTATAACTCATCCTATTGCAGTTTTTTTATATAGCTTTTGTCAAAGCTTTTCAGACACCTTGATTGGAATTGATCATAAGACTTCACGGCTCTAAAACCGTTGTTGATTTAGAAACTGCTTGTACCTGCAAAGATGAGTCATATGTCTCTACCAGCCTTCAAAACATCAGCTACGTTCATGATAATGCGATTTCAACTGCATTACGCTACCTAAATGAACAGGCCGCAGGATCTGATGATGATTAGTCCAGGAGTACTGGATCTGGTGCAGCCTTTATAGTCTACATTTTGGAAAACAGGAACTGATAAAACCATCTGTACTTCGGCTACTATTTCTGTCACCGTCTATCTCTGTGTGTCTGTTCATGAAAAACACATTTATTTATCTTTGTAGTATCGGTTTATTGACAGTGAAGTTAAAGGGGACCGTTCACCCAAAACTGAAAATTCTGTCATCATTTACTTACCCTTCATCTGTTTGAGTTTCTTTCTTCTGTTGAACAAATCATATTTTGAAAAATCTTGGATTCCAGTAACCATTGACTTCCATAGTATTTGTTTTTCCTACTATGGAAGTCAGTGGTTACAGGTTTCTAACATTCTTCAAAATATCTTCCTTTGTGTTCAACAGAATAAAGAAATTCATAAAGGTTTGGAGGTTGAATGAATAGTGAGTGTGAAGTGTGATAGTTTGTGTGAACTATCTCTTTATAGTTATTCAATTATTAATTATTCAAGGTGAGTTTGCGTGTCATTTCAAACCTATGTGACCTTCTTTCGTCTTAGAAATGCAACTTAAGATATTTTCGATGAAATCTGAAATCTCGCGGCTTGTTTAAAGTCCAGACAAAAACCAAAACATCCTCGAAACAGTTCCATGTGTCTTTTTCAGTGGTTCAATCTGAATGATATTAAGCCATGAGAATACGTGTCCACATGAACCTGTTGAATAAAGTCATTATTATTGTTTTTTTTCCCCTCAGTGTCAGTACATTGCGCTCAAACTCTATAAGTCTATTCAAGTTTTAGAGTATAACTGTATAAAAATCTGTGCATAAAGTAAAGAAATATAAAAAAATGTATATTAATAAAATGGAAAAATAACCTCTTTGAAATGTAAAATTCAGAAACATTTTTAAAAATGAAACAGTGCATTACCCTCTTCTTCTTCGATGCTTTAACAGTGGTTGTTGTCGCAACAAAGCACAACTTCCTGTGTATGCATTCTGAGCAGCGAAAACTGACTTTGATTTTGCAGTGTTAATCAAAGCTAGTGAGCAAATGTCTCATTTAAAAATATGGTATCGTATTGGTTTATGGTTTCAAATACTCATTGAAATCCCTATTTTCGATACTAGTATCAGTATCGGAACAACCCTAGTGACATGCATTAAAAGCACAGCGCTATGGTGAATGAGCACCCTATACTGACACTGAGGAGACAAAACTGTTGGATAAAGTCATTATTTCTGTTTTATGTGCACACAAACGTTTTCTCATAGCTTGATAACATGTTGATTGAACCACTGAAGGCATATGGTCTGTTTTGAGGATGGTTTTTGTCATTTCTGTGGACTTTGAACAAGCCAGAAAACTTGACTATAGAGGATAAGGGAGCTCTCAGGTTTAATCTAAAATATCTTCATTTGTGTTCTGGAGATGGAAAACGGTGTCAGGGGTGTGGAATGAGACCTGGGTGAGTAATTAATAACAAGTTTTATTTTTGGGTGAACTATCCCTTTAATCACTTGAGGGAGTAATATCATGAGGTAGTTTCATTCTCCTAATTTTCATTTTCATTTTTTTCCGTGCAGTACATTTTCACGTGTTTGCATGGAGGTCTTACCCCACACCTGACGATGGTGCATTATTCGTCCATTGTCAAGTACCAGGAGGAGCAGGGCGGCCTCAGTAACCAGGTGTCCAGAAGCCGTTCTCAGTCCAAACCTCCACCGCTGCCTCTGAAAAGGGTGAGAAGGCACTTTTACACAAGAACACTGAGCGTTATTATTGAGAACTGCTTCTTATGCTCTTCTTGTAGCTTGCGCTGTAGAGTTTAAACTTTGTAAACTCTGTTTGCAATGCTTTGTATTTGCAATCATTTGTCTACGGTGACCCTGTTGGCCATGTGTGACCCCTTCATGGAAGTGCTTTAAATTAATTATATGAAGTTGTTGTTGTTGTTGTTTTGTAATTGTAGGCTTGTTGAGTTGTACATGACTGCAGCTCAGCTGTTTTTAAAACAAGCCAAGCTACATTTTCCACATTCTCTTGGCAGTTCAAAAGCGTTTGGTGGCGCATTTGTGTGAATTCATACAGTGTGCTTTTTGTTTGTTTTTTATATGATCTTCTTATGCTACAGTGACAGGTTTATTTCATTTTGAGCTTTTTTTTCCTTTTAAACGTTAATAAATAAATAATAAATACATAAAAAATGCTGGGTTTCACACAATTCCTTCATGTTGTCATAACACAAATCGATTAAGTTAACTTAATTGTTTTTACAAATTTAGGTGAACATAAAGCAATTAAGTTGTCTCCCTAAAAAAGTTAAGAATTGGGTTGTTTTATCTAATTATGCCCTTCCAGCTGCAACATCACTGGGAAACACCCATACACTCTCATTCACACGTATACACTACGGACAATTTAGCTTACCCAATTCAACTATAGCGCATGTCTTTGGAATGTGGGAGAACATGCAAACTCCACACAGAAATGCCAACTGACCCAGCCGAGGCTCGAACCAGCGACCTTCTTGCTGTGAGGCGACAGCAATACCTACTGCGCCACCGTGCCGCCCCTTAATTTAATGTTGAAAAATGTTATTTTAGAAACCAGAAGCCATTGACTTTCATAACAAAAAAAGAGGAAAATGTTTACTATTTCCAATGTTATTAAAAATAATTCCAATTGCTATCTTTTTGATTAAAAACCCCCAAATAGTTGTATTTAAATGTTACTCTTTTTCAGCACTGAAATTTAAATGAGGGTGTCCTTTTGTATTCAGTGTAAAATTCATTCATTTGTTCATTTTCTTTTCGGCTTAGTCCCTTTATTAATCTGGGGTCGCCACAGCGGAATGAACCGCCAACTTATCCACCACATGTTCTACATGGCGGTTGCCCTTCCAGCTGCAACCCATCACTGGGAAACATCCATACACACTCATAGACTACGGACAATTTAGCTTACTCAATTCACCTATAGCTCATGTCTTTGGACTTGTGGGGGAAACCGGAGCACCCGGAGGAAACCCATGCCAACACAGGGAGAACATGCAAACTCCACACAGAAACGCCAGCTGACCCAGCCGGGGCTCGAACCAGCGACCTTCTTGCTGTGAGGCGAACGTGCTACCCACTGCGCCATCGTGCTGCTCAGTGTAAATGTATTAAAATAACTGTTAAAAGCTCTGAATCAAGAATTGCTTTGGCATAGTTATTAGTCTTGTTTTCTGACTGATTATTAGTTTCATGCTTTAGGGAAGCATTAATGCAATGTATTTGCATAAACGTGATCTCTATATTACACACAAAAAAAAGATTTATGCTGCTTGTTCAGACTACTTATTTAGACTGAGCTGAATCAACACAATTCTTGAGTTTTTGGGGGGAACAACTTAAGTGTTTTATGTTCAGTCCACTCAAACAATTAAGTTGAATTAATCAACTTATGTGATGACAACATGAAGGAATTGTGTGGAACCCAGCATTTTTTACAGTGCAGGGCTGCACAATAAATAGTTTCATGATCGATATCGCAATGTAATCATTTGCAATAGTCACGTCGCAGGATATGCTATGTTGAGTCTGGATCTTTTGCATGTGTTTGTGAGCCCTGTGACCGTATGAGGATTTAAAAAGCATTCAGGCATAAGAAATTGTACTGTTTGTACCTTTTTGTTATGTATAACCTGTACAATATGTAATGATTAATTTTATTGAATTATTTACACAACAAAGACTATGCAGGATTACTTTACATTTGATTATTCAATTACTGTATACCCCGAATACTGATAGACTTCTCAGAAAGCAACAAATTATTTCATTTGTATCTTTTTCTTTTGTTGTATTTATCTATGCTTGTTGATTGTAGGGGAGTGCATCTGCATAAAATATAATAAACAGGGTCTACCCAATTAATATAATATTATACATTCTTTCCAAATAGAGATATTCAAGTCATCTGGTGAAATTATCGCAGAATAACAAAATATTGCAATGTTGGATTTTTTACAATATCGTGCAGCCCTAATATATATGGTTGGTTGAAACCCTGTTATGACTGAGATTTAAAAATAATAATAATAATAATAATAATGATAATATATTTATTTAAACATAGGCAAAACATTCCATTTTGGTTTCCAAAATTCATTCAATGCACGGTACATAGAAAGCATATTGTGTAAATCAATATCATTATATTTGTAACAGCTTCAAATAATAGCCTATTTTAAGCGAATTCTGCATATATAAAGATACTGCCTTTTGAAATAGCTTCGCTGTATTGTGTGTTTTGTTACCCTTCTTGTTGGCTCGCAAAGTCAATTTTAAATTAGCTAACTATAGTTTCAACTCAACTTACTTTACGTTTCTCCTGTGGTTGTCTGATGTAGCTGATACACAGATGAAAGAATGATACTGAACCAGATTCACAGCTAGGTTTACTTTTACAACATTAGATTCACACACATGTCAGTTCCTCCTCCTTTTGTTTGCTGTTGTAACTGTCAAGATGATCAAACACTTGCACAAACTTACGCACACACACACACACACACACACACACACACGCACACGCACACGCACACACACACATACACACATACACATACACATACACTCTCAAACCATACAATGTAGAAAAAGCATGTTTATAATGTACTTTTTTTCCCTTAACAGCAAAACACATGTTCGCTGTGGTCGATTCAGGAGCCTTTCTATATATCTGTTCTTCAGGGAAGCCGAGTAAATGCAGATGAAGGCATGAAGGTAAAACTGCATTGTTTGTTTGATTGTTTGTTTTTATGCAGTTGTATTTTGTTAGTCAGATGTGCATTATGTTGTTTAGCGCCTTAACTGTCGCAGGTAGTGAGGGGTGAAATCATGAAGCCTGTGATCATGTGACCCTGACCACATATTTCCCATAATTCATCAGAAGCGGTTGAGTTGAACATCAAAACAGGAAGTGGGAGTGGCTATCTGGCTTTGCTGCTCTCTCTCTCTTGGGCCTAGATTCTTAGAAAAGGACAGAACTGTTGCTATGCTTCACCACTTGCATCTCCTTTTTTTTTTTTTTTTTTTTGCTTGTCAGAGAAGCCAACAGTTCTTAGACGCTAGTTTCTATTTTTAAAAAGCCATGAGAAATGCTTATAGACCTGATAGATTTCCTTTTTGTTTAGCCTGAGGTTTGCAGTGTTGTGATGATGTTGTTTGCATGACAAGGCATTTGATGTGTAACTTGTTCAGTTGGAGATGAATGGTTTTTGTAATTCAGCCAGGAGTAGAATGAGAAATTATACTGCAGAAAAGCAATATTCTGTCAAATTCCAAATTGTTTATACATTAAATTTATAGTTTAAATGATTAAAGGCTTTTTGCCAACAATTAAGAAGCCTGGTGGATTGTAGGATTGTTGCAAAGTATAAAGAATTAAAATGACAATTAATTAGTATTTTGGCTCTGCATTGTGCATTGTCTTTTAAAGGAACACTCCACTCCTTAAAAAAAATAGTTAAACAGTTGAGTTTTACCATTTTTTTAAATTAATTTAATCATTCTCTTGGTCTGGCGGATGCACTTTTATCTTTTATCACTTTTTAGCTTATTCAGCACTCTTTAATGTCTTAGCATAGATCATTAAATTAGATCAGACCGTTAGCATCTTGCTCAAACATGACCACACTCAAAATGATGTTTGCTGTTTGTTCACACTACTTGACGAACGCAATACCTGAGTTTTTTTCGGGGGGGAACTTAATTGTTTTATGTTCACTCTGCTTAAATTAGTCAGAACTAAGAAGTTAACTTATTTCTTTAATGTTGTCCAAAGACAAATCGATTGTGTGGAACTCAGCATTTGTTTTTTTACAGTGCAAAGAGTTGCGATAATTTTATCTATTTAAGGCTTGACTCTTCTGTAGTTTTATTGTGTACTAAGAAAAAGAAAAATACAGAAAATAAAAAGTAGCTTTTTTTGTAGGCCTATGTTCTTATTCCAGCGTAATAATAAATGAGCTTTGCATGGCTGCAGCAGGTGCAATGATATTACACAGTGCCTGAAAATCTGCTATCTTGCGTCAGTACAACCAATGTGACCACTTGCTTGCACAATGATCATGCCTTTTAACCATGGAAAACATTTGTGAGAGACAATTCAGAACATATTTGCTTTTGACCAGATCCTGAATCGCATCTATTTGTACTGCAATACACAGAAGTTGGCATAGTTTCAGGCACTGCATAATATCATTGCGCCTGCTGGAGTCATGGTATGGCAGGAAAGTTCCTTGATTATTACGCTGGAATGAGAGTATAGCTTCTAGAAATATGGGCCTAGAAAATAGCTAAATGTTATTTTCCATTGGTCTTAGTACACTATGTAACTACAGAAAAGTCAAGCTTTAGGATAATTATCAAAACTCTTCGGTCATTTCTGAGTGCGATGCTAATGGTCTAATCCGATTCCATGATCTGTGCTAAGCTATGCTAAAAGTGCTCCCACCAGAACCTGCTGAATGGATTAAAAATGGTAAAACTCAACTGTTTAACTCTAGGAGAGTTGTAAAATGAACCTATTTCCTATGCCAGAATGATTCTTTCGAGAGTTTTTGTCATGAAAACTGTTGTCTACCCATGAGGTTTCAGTGAGAGTCCACTGTAAATTATAATAAATGTATGACAGTCATTATGTTTTACTCAGGAAAAAAAAACCTTGAATGAAATGAGAAAAAAAATACAACTTAAAGTTGTATTAGTTTTGTTTTTAGGCTTGGATTATTTTTTTTTCATCACTGACACAGGTCCACACCCAAAAGTTTTTGCTACAGAGATATTTCAAAGGTTTTCATAAATATTGTTCTCATAAAATATACCGTTTTACTTTGTATGAGCTGTCACAATGGGAATGGTGGCAAATAATAAAACCATTATACCAATCAAAATGGTTCATGAAACAACTTAAATATAAAATGTAATTTTATGAAAAAGCTCTTATCCTTCAGTTCGCTTATATGATTTATTTGTTCATTTGTTTGAAAGAAAAGATGAAGCAAAGAAAATATTTGTTATTCTGACCTTTATATGTGCATTTTTGGTTTTGAAATTTGGAAGAAATTTTATAGAATAAAACATATATAAGCATTTTTAGATCCAGAAAACCTAAGAGGGTCTCTTAATTAATTAATTAATTACTTCCATTAGCTGCATATTATAACAATATCATCATTTGAAGAAGGTTTTGAACTAGGGCTACACAATATATCGTCTCTGCAATGTGGAGTCCGGATTATAGTTGACCAGGAGCCACAGTTGAAAACATGCATGACTTGTGGAACCATTGCAAAGTTTAGTCATAAAGTTACTAAAAAGCTTGTCGCTTTCATGTGTTTTCAAGGCCTGCGACTGTGTGAATATTTCAAGCCAGTTTAAAGCATTCGGAGATGAGAAATTCTAATGTTTATAACTTTAAATAAGATTAATTATTTATGTGTATATAATGTAAAGTTATTTTACATTTGATTATTACATTTTTGCCTTTATTACAATGCTGCCAGACTCCCAGAAAACCATAAAATACAAAAAATCCAAAATCAAACAAAAAGGGCTTCAGGGGTAATTAATGTGTCTGTGCTCTTTGGGAAGGTATACCTAAAGATAAACAGCAAGATTATTATGTCCAAGGCACTTAAAAAGTTATTAAAAAATTATTTAAAAAGCCTTTATTAACATGGCTGTTCCATAAAACTGCACCTAATTATGCTGTTTAACCATAAAATACTGTTGTATCTTTGCATTTATCAATGTTTTATTATATTTCATGCAGATGCACTCCTCTGCAAAAGCATCCCAATAAATCTAAAATTATGACTTCTTTCCAAATAGAGCCATTCATTTTGTTTGATGAAATTATACACGATATAGCAATATGTATTGCAGAAAAATAAAATATTGCAGTGTTTTTTTTCCAAAAATTGTGCTGCCCTATTTTGAACTTGTTTTGATTCAAACAAATGAAACCGCTGCTAGAAAAAAGAGCCGCTTCTGCGTAACGAGTTTTTACTTCCTCATTACTCGCTACATTCATTCATACCTTCTTTTATTTCCAGAAAACTGAAAGCAAGTTCCCTCTTCTTCAAACTGCAGCAGATTTGTGATTAATTTGGTTTATGTTCCTCTCAGCTGGTGGTTCAGGCGGGCCTCTTCCATGGCAGTGAACTCCTGTGTAAAGTGGTAACCAGCAATGAAGTCAGTGTTGGCTCTGAGCCCGTATGGGACCAGAAGCTAGTGTTCGACATCAGTGTGAGCGACCTGCCCCGTATGAGTCGCCTCTGCTTCGCCCTCTACGGCGTCATTGAGAAGACCAAGAAGCGGCCAACCAAAAAGAAAAACAAAAGAGCGGTATGTGTGCATTAATAGCAACAGAAAACAACGTGTTGACTGATGATACAAGAGACGCATAACAGATGCTGCATGTCAAGTGTTTGACATGCATGGATGCCAAATAAGCATGCATTGAATGATGTTTTCAAGCCAAACACACATGCAAATCATCAGCTATGTTTCCTTCACCTGTTTTATGCGCATTTTATGGTGTCGTATTAAAAAACAAACACTGAATTGAAATGAAAAAACCTATGTGCTTAGTTGAGTCAGATAAAATTTGAATCTGATAAAAACACATGCACTTTTACTGAAAAAAAGTCCATAATTCTCATCAAAAAAGTTTTTACTTCAGCTGAATGATTTGATTAGATAGATAACTAGCATCTAAATGTTGATTTAAAACAAATCTGAGCGTAAGTCTGTCCTCAAAAGAATTTTGTATAGCTACCTGCTAGAAGTCACACAATCGTTTTCAGAAATATCCGTGTAAGCCACATTTACACACTGCTTACGAAATTTTCATCCATCATTAAAAAAAAATTTGACAAAAAGAAAAATTATTCAAAATTTGCATCCGGAGCAAGTGTTTTGAGAGGTGTTTTGATCATTTAGGGCCATCATACAACGTGTGTGTGTGTGTGTGTGTGTGTG
>CAIGQW010000298.1:1201007-1231749 GCA_903798125.1 Danio choprae | reverse complement strand
ATAAATATATATATATATATATATATATATATATATATATATATATAATATCTCGCAGGAAAACAAAATATTGCAGTGTCAGATTTTCCAATATCGTGCAACCCTAAAACATATTATGTTTATTTGTAAACAAACAGAAATCATCAAACAATGTATTAAAATGAATATAAAATAGGTTGAAATAAATGAAGTTACATTGTACATTGTAGGTGTTAATAAAATGTCATCCAAAAAATGATGTGGTTTTCTGTGAAATATTTTTGCAAATTCACTCTCTTGTGCATAAGCATGTGGCTTTCTTCTGTGATTATGCTCTCTTTTTTTCTTTTTTTTTTTTGCTCCTCTGGGTCCTTAAAAATGTTTCACACTGAGCGTAAGTTTGAAAATAGGTCATTAGGAAGTGAGCAAGACGAGGGAAAGCTGGGAGCCCGGTTAGATCTGACATTAAATATGCATGAGGGCCATTTATGATGCTGTCAACCTGCTCCATGATCTGAAGTGTGTTCAGACTTCACACACTGTCATTCTGCTTAATTAGAAGCGTTCTGCTTTCTGCAAAGGTTATGATTCCTTTGACTTTCAAGTCAGTATTTTGCAAGACTGTTGTTATTATTCTCCATATGTTATTATTATTATTTCTTGTCATCAATATATTTAAACTGTCATGCATAGTCTTTTTATATAAAAATATAGTCTTTTTTTCTGTGTATTCAGCGGTGCGTCAGGAGCAGGGGGGATGAACCGAGAGGAAGCCCCTGGCAAGTCTCCTGAGGAGATGTACATCCAGCAGAAGGTGCGGGTGCTGCTCATGCTCAAGAAGATGGGATCAAATGTAAGTGTCAGACTGCAGAGAGTAAGACATCTTCTGATGTGCTGTGAAGACACAGTGGTATTCACTTCTGAGTTGGACAATGTTCTGTGAGATATGTGCTCTGAGCAGGACATTATTAATCTGATAAGCTAAAACACTGCCGGCAAAAATGTTTTGTATTCATGCACTGTCAGTTTTGGAAATTTAGGTTCTTTGGCTTTCCATAAATAGCTTCTTCATTGTAATGGAAAGAACATTCAAAATATACTTAAGTTTTTCTTTTATCAGTTTGTTTCTGTAGCTTTTAATTACAATACACATTTTTAAAGCTGTTTTCTCAAAATGAGTACTTCCTCCTGCACTGAGCCATAAATCTCCACTTAAACGGCACTAACATACATCACACTGCACAGTTTTATTTGTGACTTCTAGTCTTTTTACAGAGAGATTTGTTGCTACATAATTTCTTACATAATCTTATTATATACAACATTTTATTCTATAAGCTGTCTGTATTTTCTGTATTATGGAGTGATAAAAAATTCACTAAATTCATGCAAAATTCACACAAAACTTCCCTCTATAAAAACCTTTGACTGTCCAAAGAATGTAACAAAAGTGTGAACCTACTTCATCCAGTGTTCAGATTTATGTGCTAAAAAAAGTAAATTAGCTAAATAAAGCTAGAGATTTTAGAGAAACTTGTAATACAAAATATTTTTGTAAAGTCAATCATTTTGTAATTTGATTGTAATTTTTCTAAATCGATTTTTGTAATCAATTGACTGGGTGAGTATGGCAATAAATATTAGTCTTTTTTTAGTCTATTCACCTACGCTGTCCTGCCTTAATATTACATTATATAATTGCACTAAAATGTTATTGGTTTTGTTTTAATCCATAGCTCTACAAACTTTTAGATGATAAAATTAACTATGCAGCAATTTTCTATGTATAATGCATATTAATAATACATAAATAAACCTAGAGCACTTTAGAAAGCAGATTTCCTTCAAACTAATTTAGCAAGTTTAGTGGCACTTTAAAACCTCTAAGTGATTGTTAAGCAGGCATTGGCATGGGTTTTCATTGCCATCTGTGAATGTAATCTATATATTTGTTTGCAGCTGACACCAAACGAGGAAGCATTTCTGCGGAATTATGCTGGTGTGGTGCACAGTCAGATGAGTCAGCTGCCACAGCACCCTATTGACCAGGGTAAGTCAACATTTACAGACTGAGCACAGCAGGCCAGACCTATGACATCACATCTCCACCCTTTACCACTAACACTCGTATTTACAATGCTGAGGTACTTTTATTCTGATCACACCACTCGTTGGTTTATATATTTTTTATATATATATATATATATATATATATATATATATATATAATATTAATTCTGTCTGTTTATCTGTCTATGAAAATTAGAGTTCGTTAAAAAGGAATATTTAATGTCTATGAAGCTTTTTATAGATTTACTAAAGTAATGTTCAATATACAGCCAATATATTGATATTAAACTATTAAATAAATATTAATAATAATAAATATAGTAGTAAAATAATATATATTAAGATTAAATGATAAATCATTAAAATACAAAAATTCTGCTTCTATTTAAAACAACATTGTGCAATAGCTGTATATTCCACCAAGGGGCGCTAGTACTACACAAATATTTCAACTAGACAGTTTGAATGCAACAAAAACTGGATATTTCCTCGCTTTATAACTTATTCGATCTGGAAATCTGGAGATTTAGAGTGAATTAACTTCACTTAGTAGCTTAGAATGCAATACAGAGGATCAAATCGTAATTTTTCTTTTACGTTTTATGTAATGTTCATGATGCATTAACTGAGCATTAACTTTTCATTAACATCACATGCTTTGTCATTTGTGGGAGGGGTTTTGACAGAGAAGCTGTTACTGTTGTGAATAAGACTAGGTGTATAGAATTTTGGAGCTCAAATTTGGCTTTCATTAATTATGCATAATGAGCCTGGTTGTTAAGCAAGGATACCAGCACTGTGTTCTTTTTGGAAGGATCTTGATAAATAATGCAGCAGCACAAGAAAGATGGATGTAGATGTCGATGTGTGGTGCACTTCTGGGATTTTTTGAGCTCAAAATATTTTTTCGGTGCTTATCTTAGCTCCAGCATTAGGAAGTCTTACGTTGTTGATGCGCCGACATTTTAACAAGTTATTTCTACATCTTATGATGTGATAAAGAAAAAAATAGACAGCCCTTTGATAAACTTATTCTCAGTCTATCAATAATACAGTCTAATGAGGCTGAGATGAAAGGGAGAACACACTTAATAAACAGCTCACAATGAAGTACAATAACCTTTGTTTAACACAAAGACAAGGGCCATCAGCAATATGTTGAAGAAGAAAATCAGTCCAATTCTTTGAGGAGAAACTCTTACATCTCATTCTATGTGGAAAAATAAAGCGTGCTTAAAAAATACTAGAGGTCTGCTGAGGTGAACTGGAATAGGTTTAGTAGCATTTGCTTTTTTTAGTTCAAATTAAATCGTTAATGTAGGATCATGACACTATCTGAGGTTTTAGCTAATGTAATATTAGTGCAAATGGATGTCACTATAGCCCTAAACATGCTAATGCTTTCTCTCACGCATAAGGCAAAATAGTGCCGCATCTCAGGGGAAAGCACTGCAGTTGGATGAATTATTTACGTCTCAAGCCTAGCCGTCTCAGAGGACTGCCTGTGTTTGCATCCAACACCTTGGAAAAATGAGTCACCCTTGTACATCTTTGCAGATATGGCTATATTTGCTTTACATAATGCTTGCAATAACAGAAAGACTCTAAATGGCTTTGTATATTCAAGAGCGTGAGTGATCCGAGGCCTTTCAGATTTCTCTGGGTCAATTAAAGAGCTTCTGTCTGTACTGTTAATAAGAGCCGTGTAAGAATGAGAGTTCATTTGTAATGGGCACAGTAAGACATTTGTGTGCTGAATAGACTCTGCGCATGGACTCAGAGCATTGAGGCTGACCGTTTCACTTTCTCAGCGCCTATTATTCTCACATGTGAATGAACACTTGTGTTTTGGCTGTATTTCTCTTTATTTGAGGAGGCATGATCATGCTGTTGTGAATGTGCCCAGTTTCGAGATCATTATTTAGCTCAAGCTGGACAGATTTGATGATGTCTGAAGTTGAAGGTGAAATCAATATATATTAAAAAGAAAAATTGTCAACAGGAATTTTTTAATCATTTAAAAAACATTTGATCAAAGGTTATCTCAAACACTAAAGTAGACACTTGCATCTTGCATGCTTTCGGTGTGAAATCGCTTTCGTAATTTTAACTTTGTGGATTGATTTTTGTGTATTTTTGTTTTAATATTTTCAAAATAAACAAAATAAACAATCTACTTTTTAAAATAATGTAACAGTCTAGTTCGCATACACTTAAAAAATCAGACTACTTTAAAATTAGCTGCAACAACACAATTCTTGATGCACAACGTAATTGTTTCGTGTTAAATCCACTTAAATTTATAAAAACTATGTTAAATCCACTTACATTTGTAAAAACCAATAAGTCAACTTAATTCCTTTATGTCGTCTTAGCACAGATTGTTTTTGAGGGACCCAGATTTTTTTGGTGTATTCAGTCAAAACTTATGTTAAACCGTAAACAATAAGTGAAGTAATTTGAAAAACTGACAAAATTAAGATGTCAATTTCATCACAGTGCATTTTTTTATGTCAAAAGAAATTACAACTTATTATAATGAACAAATTACTTTAAACAGACAATGAAAAACCCCAAAATACTATATTCTGCAATATTATGGTTATATATTACTGTACTGTAGTGAAATGCAAAGAGAAAACTCTAGAGAAACACAACACAGAGAAATCTAAATAAATTTGGCCAGAGCAATGAATGTGATGCAAATGTCATGTTAAAAACTAAATTAACATAAAGAAACTATTAAAATAAAGCACACAGTCAAACATACCAAAGTGAAAACTGTTTAAGAGGATGTGAAATATTTGTAGGGCAACCTTAATCAAACACTTGTGGGTGGGTTTTTTGGCACACCATAACACCCAAACATTGCAGCCACTACTCCGTTTTCTTCATAAGTCCACAAATGTGGCATGTTTATCCTGTCAGATGCTCCAAACCTGCCACTTTCCCTGTTTACTGGTCTATGGATTAAAACAAATTTGCATTCGGGACCGTCTAATTGGCTAATTACCATAGACGCGTATTCTAAAATTTTAATCAAATGTAAGGCCTTGAAGTTTAGAGGATGGAGCTGGCTGGTGGTGTCTGGGGGAGGACGGTGGGCGTAGGAGAACTTTCAGAGTTCAGCAGCTCAAAGCAACATCCCGTGCCAAGCAGACTCATTAACAGGACTTAAGAAAGAGCCACTGCTAAGATGAAATGAACTTTATTCTTACTTTAAATAGGCAAATCTGTGAATTCAGTGTCCTGGTCTAGCAGTTTAGTCCAGTTCATGTCAGTTTATATATGGAACAAGTATTGTATCAAATAAATAGTGTATTTGATTATATGTATGGAAACTATTTAATTGTTATATTGTATATAACATGCCAGTCAGATACATTATTATTATTATTTTTTTTTACATTTTTAACATTTTCAGATATCAAATATTTAAGTATCTGTTTTTTTATTTAAAAAATAAAGCAATAATAATGTAAATTTCTCAAACCTGATTTTTTTTTTTTTCTGAAATGATGGTTTTTATATTGAGAATTGAAGAGTATACAGTTGCAAAATAAAACTTGATTTCTGAAACATCTTTTAATCATAATGTCATTATTCAAACAATAATTAGTAATAATGTGATCATACAAAATGTCCAGTGAATAGATAATAAATAGAAAATTATAGATTTGAATTATTTTAGTTACTTCATAACAAACGATGAGAATGTGAGACTGTATTTTGATAATTATTTATAATAAATAAATGAGAACTGATAAAGCTGCCAGTGAGGCTGTGAGAGAACGTGCCTGCTTTTCTTCTGGAGGCCTTGAGAACTGAACAACAGAGCAAGTACAGTACTCAGTTTCCATGGTGATGAGATTGGGTGGACAGGGGCCTCATGGTGCTGTGAATGCGGAAGGGAACAGGCCTCATTAGGAGACCTTCAGCCAAGCCCAATTGTTAATTACAGACGAATGCTGAGAGGAGAACATCACACTCATTGTCTGCATGACACCGCGTTTGAATGAGGATGCTGCTCTTTTACAAGTGTTCCTTCTCTCTTTTGTGTAAGCGCCTGACCTTTTAAAGAAAATTCAGAGCTCTGCATTAGTTGCTTAAGCATTATCTTTTACACTGAAACAGCCGAGTCAACACTCTTTTGTCTTGTGTCTGCCGGTAGAATAATCCTCAGACAGTATAATCCCAGTCTCATGTAAACCACTCAATGTCCAAAACACAGTTATTACAAGCCATTTTTTAAATAAATAGACTTCACGATATCTTGAAGGAATTACTTTTGCTGTGTGTACAAAGTTAGAGTAAAAAAAAGAACATCTAAAGTTTTACAATGAATAATTTCCTCTCAGGCTCTGGTATTTTAAGCCTAGCCTAAATCTGTCCCTTTTCTGCGTTGATTGTAACTGCAATCGTTTTGTTTGCCAGCTGTGAACAGGGTGTTTATAGGTGGTCCAGTAACAGCGTAATAATGCCGTAGATATTATTAAACAGCGCTGTCGCCATCCTGCTGTTCACATCTTTATCCTCTTCTGCTGTAGCAGATTGTGACCCGTTTCTGATTGCAGTAGTAATGGTCTGAATGTCTATTTCCCCCCAATAAGCAAATTAATGAGCCAGAGAGCCTCCTTTAAAAGACATTTCTCTAGCATGAGGAAGGGAGAGTGTAACATTTAAATGTCTGTTATTTACTCAAATCACAAAATGTTGAATATTATTATTTTTAACACTGTTGAACCATATACAGTTTTTAGCAAAAATAAATTGCAAAAGCTTCTTTAATATAGCTGTAGTGTACATGTTCTCGCCATGAGAATAGCCATAGAAACTGGCATGGCTTTGAACACAAACAAACTAAATATTATTAATTTGGTCACATTTTACAATTCATTATGTGTTAGTTAATGTATTCATTGACATGAACTAATAATTAACTATATTTGTACAGCATTTATTAATCACAATTCAACATTTAATAATGCATTTTTAAAAACCAAATCCATGATTGTTTGCATTAGTTAAAGCACCGGGAGTCGACAAACTAACAATGAACAAGTATGTTTCTATTAACTAATGTTAACAGAGCTGTAATAAATGTGTTGTTCATTGTTTGTTCATGTTAGTAAATACATTTCATTAACTAGAACCTTGTTGTAAGGTATTACCATTAATCTTTTAAAAATACTAATGCTTTATTCTTTATATATTTGATTGTGTATATATTGTATTTTAATATATTATTTACTAGAGCAATAATATGTCTTTTAGAAACATGTTGAAATAATAGCAATCAAAATATTTGAATGAATGAATTTATTTATTTAACAGGGACATGCACAAAAATTACATTAACCTTAATTGGATTGCTATTTTCCACCTGCAGTCCCTGCGGTAAAAATTAAAACAATAATAACCAATTCATTAAAAAGTCAGTTTAAAACATATAATTGCATTTAAACTAAAACACTGACAAATCCAAAATATCTCACTCAGTGTGTACAAATTTGATTTGACAAAAACCACCACCTAGTCAGGCGTGAAATCATCTTATAATTTGTACATGTGATTTTTTTTCTGTTGGGAGAGAATTCCATAGTTTTGTGGCTTTATAAATAAAAGAAGATTGACCAAAAGAGGTTTTACGTCTAGGGACAATACATTCCCCTCTTACCATAGAACGTGTCATTCACGATATTTTCTCTAATTTGTCATTTAAAATTTTTTTTAATGATGGAGCAGAAAGATTGAGAATAATTTTAAAAACAAAACAAATATTGGAATATTTCATAATATTATCAAAACTTAAGAGACTTAAACTCAAGTTTTTTTTAAGATATTGCAGTGATGGTACAACCGAGGCTTTTTGTCATGAATTTTAGGTGCTCTCTTGTATAATGATTCCAACATTGTTAAAGATGATTTACGTGCCTGAGACCAGCTCGTTATACAGTACAACAAATGTGGAACAATCATAGTATTTAAATACAGGCCTCATAAGTCAGAGCATTTCTAATATGTATAAAATTTCTTAGATTTAATAGTTAATAGTTCTCATAATTTTTCTATATTCCATTTTCTATATTCAATATGTCTCTTTATGTATCGTTTTAACATGAAACAGGATTTTTTTAATATAAAATTGTTTTTGGATTTTTAAAAAAGTTTTTCATAGTAATCTTTTTGTTAGGAATAAATATTGTTTCATTAATGTAGATTTTTTTTAACCAATCATTTTATCATCAAATTGATATATAGTAATTTAACAATTTATTTTTAACAAAGAAGAATCCTGACTTGTTATTTTAATGGGGACTGTTCATAAAACTAAAACCAAACTAAATATTAAATGCAAGTGTCTATTTCAATGTTTCAGAAAACGTTCCATCAAAAAAAATAAAGAGAAAACAATAGTGGTGAAGTCATTTAGTGTAAAGAAAAACTAAATATTTAAATAATTTAAAAAACTTCACACAAATCTCACAGTTTGGATCACATTATGTTTTTTTTAATCACAGATTGGACCATTTTTCAGATCAGCCAAAAATGGGAGGAGACAAATGTAATTTGCTTTCCATTTATTATAAAAACAGTACAGCAAGACACTTCTGGTTTTAACAAACAGAACTTAGAACCTGTAATTGTGTTAAGATAAAATGAAGAAATAATCAGCTAAATAAAAATAAATAGTGAATTTTTTGACAGTACTGAATATTTTACTGTTACTACTGTTGCTGATAACGCTAAATGTATAAATCTAACATTATAATTTGTACAACCCATATTTATTTTCAGTCTCATTTTCAATAAATGATTCAGTTATTCACTAATAAAACTTTGTTTCATTGATAGATTTTTGAAGAATTATTCAGTGGCATATTTTTGATGGCTGGTTGTCACTGCTTATTGGTTAAATAATGTAATTGCGGCCTTAAACTTTTTTATTTTTGAGCGTCGTTAAATGCATATGACAATGATTTTAATCTTTACCATAAACATCAGTTGTTATATCTAAACTATAAACTGTTATCCCAGTACTTCTGTGTTATTTGACTGTTTTTAACGTCATAACTAACTCGAAAGACTAAAGACTCAAACTCTTTCTTGATTTATGCATTTTCAGATTTGAATTCAGCGATTCGAAGGATTAATAAACATATGCAAATCACCATCATTTATAATTTATGTTGCGTGGATGTTGAGATCCTGATCTTTTAATGATAAATCGTGCAGCTTACATTGAATGAATTGATGCATGCTAAACAAGTAGTGACAAAAAACACCTTTAATGAAACCCACCACATCCCGAATAACCTACCACAACTTCTTCTGTCATCATTATGTTGTACAGGAAAGCCTAAATGCTTTCATATGTGTGATTTGAATGACTTGAGAGGCAATCTCTCTGTGATCGTTACAAGTTTAGGATTAATTTACCAGTAAAAATTGTTTTATTAATCTGCGGGTCACGTGTTCTTTGAACCGTGGGTTGTGATCCATACGAATCATGGATCAACCGTGATCCGTTACACCCCTATTAAATATTATTATATATGTATCCATATATGTATTATTAAAGTCTTTCAATATGCCAAAATATGATTCCTATTTAAAATATGCCTGACAAGATTTTTTTGGGCTATATAAACTATTGTTACACTGAATGACATTTAAATAATGGTAAAAAATGTGTCTGCTCAGAAAAAAAAAATTATTATTAAAGAGATTCACATTTTAATGTACAGGGGAATAAATGAAAACTGTATGACACTGCCTGGTAATCCCAGTTCATCTTTGACCTACATATGTTTTGGTTGCTAAAGCTGATTAGTCTGATAGCTGGTAATGCCCTCATTTAGATCTCTGCATCTCCACTGAAATTGAACTGAAACTTTTTAAAGAAAGCTCTGGAGTTGTGAGTCATATTTTGGTGTTGTAAATGTGAAAGTGATGCACACAGAAGGCGTTGGGGGTGTATGTGTGGTTGTGTGTCGATCCCACACACACTGTCACTGCTCATGATCCTTCACTGCTGCCCATATTTAAACTCGTCACTTCCTGAAATAATACTATATCTGTTATCTCTACTCCATTATCTGTGCTTTTGAAGTCTGCCATTACTGTTCTATTGCTGCTGTTATCCGATGAGTTATAGGTGGCAGAGTTACTATAGCCTTTAAACTGGGATTTTGGAAATAATCTCAGAATGAAATCATACTAAGACTTTGAGGCACTTTCATGCACTTAAGTTTTCGTCAGTATTTAATGCCATTAGAAGCAGGTTTTTATACTTTTTTTTGTAATTTTGTATATTTTTTGAATTTTCTTTGTTTGTTTTTTGAGTAATTGTTAGAATTATTGTAATTTTAGTTTAAAGTATTGCTTTATTTTACATGGACACAGGCAGCCAGCATTCATTCATTCATTAAATGTTTTTTAAGCAAAAAGCTAATTTTATTTATGGATGTGCGCAACTCTTTAGTGAGTTAAATAGGACTGATTACACCTGCATAGATGGCATGAATTTTGCAGTTGTCTTTTTCCACTTATTTTAAGGTTTATCTAAGTGAAACAGTTTGTCAGACAAGAAATGTGTAGATTTGACAAAAATTAAGTGAATTAAAATGGAAATAATTATGGGCACAGATAAATAGTTCTCTCATAATGCATTTTAGACTGTTTTTTTATATTCAATATGCTTATCTATGTATCGTTTTATCGTTGATCAAAATGAATGTTATAGCATTTTTTAAGCTTGTAAAAGTAATGCTTTTTATAATACATATTAATAAATGTTATAAATATAGTTTCATATAGTGTTTTTTTTATAGCCAGTCTTTTATAATCAAATTAAATTCTTTCAATTCTAGTCATTCAATTTTCATCATTCAATTCTAGTCAGGATTCTTTAATCCTGGTAATCAATAATGGTAATCTAAACTCTCTAATGAAGATTTTAGAATCACAGATGTTACAGATTTCACTGCAGTATTATAGCCCACAGGTGTGTGTGATATGTTTTTGGATTATGGTGAGTGTATTCCTCCAGGACTGTGGCTAGAGGTTGAACAGGGCAATGCTGGAGAGAATCAGTAATACAGAAAGGCGAGCTGCTGCTGTTTGTTCATAGGTGGTTGTTGTCCGCCCCATTGTGATGCAATCAAATTCTGGGCTGTTGCTAGGCAACGGAGCATGAGGGCTCTGACGTCAGCCAGTGTTGGCTGGTGCTCCTGTGCCACAGCGAGCGGCTCCATCCGAACAGAAGCAGAGAGAACTTCTCCATCCACAGACTCTCCATCCGCTCAGTTTGACTGTGAGGATTCTGAGAGCAGCCTGTCAGTGGATGAAGCCTTGTGTTTTGTCTACTGACCCCTCCTATAACCTGATCAGGCCATTACACAATGATTACGCAACCCTAAGATGATACATGATCAAAAGACATGCTGTTGTTTTTTTTTTTGTTTTTGTTTTTTAGTATCTGCATGCATTTTTTTTCTTCCATTACTTTATGGTCTAGAAAACAGAATTTTTACAAATTTTCCACTTCATTAAACAGATATTTATCTGGACTAAAAATAAGTACTGGTTCGTAATCAATACATAGCTTTTTGTGTTCAGGGATATTCATTGTATTCTAATGTAAACTAAAGCACCAGAAAGACTGTAATTAGACTTGTTTTCAGTAGAATCAGGCTGTGTACAGCTCGTGAACGGGTGTGAACTGTCAGTGCTTTCAGTGAGGTGCGAACTCTCTGTCTGGTTGAAATTTGCTGTCTCTGTATGCTAATGGATCGATTGTGTTTTAATCTGAGTTTCTAACCATTCCTTCTTGCTCCATTCTACAGAGCACCATCATTTCCTCAAGCCGAGGAAATAAAAAATAGAAGATGCACACTGCATTTTGCAATTCAGCACCCTTGTATAACACGAGAACAATAGAGAAACCAGAAAAAAATCTAATGTAAATTTTCTCCCACATTTTCTTCCCATTTTACAGTGACCAAAAGACTGGTGTAAATATAACCATATTTTAATGTAAAAATTACATTAAATCCAAGTTTTTTAAAAATAGTTATTGACCTTATAATGTAAAAACTTCACCAGTGTTTTTCAGTGTACAGGAAAGTCAAAGGGGGAAACCAAAATACACAAAGGGCATCTTTGATGTTGAATGCATCTCTTCAATGTTTTGACAATTAGACAGAGAATCTTCAGGTCCTGGATAGTGAAACTAGTCATTATTTTGCCACGGAAGTGCTGTGTTTGATTTACTAGAGCACATTAAAGGCATATTAACATGCTGACATTCTGCTTTATGCTTATTAAGCCTCATGTAGGACAGTCAAACAATATTTTCTTTTAAACCAGTTTAGAGTAGAAAATTAAGTTCTCTAAATTACCCAAAATTAAATATTGGGACACTTCAGTCCTTCCTTTGCAGCAAAACCCATTTGACCTTCAGACATCCACCTTACCTAAAACAACCTGACCAGACCTCTTGATTTTGCTCTTTATTTACTGTTTACATATGCGGTATTGTTATTAATCCATGTTCACTGAGAGACACCTGGACCTACAAATCCTGTTTACCTGGTTTCCAGGGTTTTGTTTTTCATCCCCTGGCGGGATCGTTAATGCAGGATTGAAATTGATTAGCACCTTCCTTCACTGAGAATCAACCCTGAACCTGACTGAAATCACAAATACGCTCATTCCCTCTTTAAACAGACTTCCCGCAATCCGCCGGTGACATTTTCGTGTCTTCAGAGGACATCTCTCGCAGTGTTTGTTTTGGCTCACATGGGTGTTTTTGCTCCCGAGTCTGTATTTCAGATGCAGACAGTAGTAGATTTGGTTTATAGAGGCTTTTAGTCACATTTCTTATCAGTGCGGTGCAGAAAATCCCAAGCAGTGGTTAATACTGCGGGTGTCATGTGTCTCATGCCACATTGCTACAAAAGCAGATGCTGGTTTTCCTCTGATGTTAATGTTTATAGGCGTCTTGTTCTGTGTTCTCTGTGAATGTGATCTAGTTTAAAATGGACTTGATTATGATAGACGATGAACATCAATCTCTACCGTTCTTCAGGTCTGAGATCAGGGCACCTACAGTATGAATGTGTGAAACTGATTTAAGGTCAGTGGGGGTCAGGGTTGCTTAAACAATTCTCATCTTTACCAAAGAGGACATACACCTTTTAATATAACTGAATAAATTGTGATTCAAATTAATACGTTGTGATTCAAGGATGATTCAGTATGTTGAGCTGCAGATATGCACTGTTTGCATTTATGTTTAGTGAACAATTCATGCATTCACTGGAACTTGAACCCATTAGTCTGGTGTTGCTACAGACATGCTTTAAAAGGGCTCTAAACTATTTTTGAAAAATGTAATATTTGAATAAGACAGCAGTAAGGGCATGTATAGTAAGTGTTATTGGGAAGATATGAAAAAGTGGCAAAGTCTTGCTTAGTGCACCTTTAATGCTTTTCTTCTAGTGAATGTAATGTAGCTGTTTGTGAACGCAAAAGGTCTGCAAAGTTTTAAAGATCAAAGTGCATGATAAATAGAGCTATCATTTTCCAATAAAAGAAACGATTCTGAATGGACTCAAATTTATACATTAAAACCGTCACCATTGTTAATATTCCCTTTAGTGCTGAGGAAGCGTCTGAAGTTGAAAATCAGACATGTTGATGGGTGCTTCATTTCTAACACATGCTGACCAATCACAGAGACTGGGCCATCTGACCAATCAGAGAAGGGCAGACTCTCTTAAATGAGGGGTTTAGGCTTAGATACCGTGAGAAAAGAGCTGATGTTGCGGTGTGTGTTCAATTTGGATTGATGTAAACCTATTGTAGGAGATGTACAAAACAAAATTAAGAAACATTTAAAATAGCGTAATAGAGGCACTTAATGCAGCCTGTCTTCTGTGTGGAGAGCATACAAAAGATGTGCCATGTTAAACTGTTCTAAATATTTACTGTTGCATATTGTGTGAATGTTTTACAAATGCAGATTAAAAGTGCACATTCTTCTATGTGGAGAATTTGTAAGCCATTGTCTACTTTTAATTAAACAACACCACTGCCTGTATGCTTAGCCTTTATAATGATGCTCACTGCCATTGGACAGCACACATTATTTGCTCTGTTGTGAAGATTGCATTTTTCCTAATTTTCCCTTTACATTTATCTAATAAAGCTGTGGTAGCCTGGAGAGTGGCTAAATTTATTTTCCAATTATCTTCTCAGCGCATTGAGTGTTTCATTTTTATCTATAAAATGTAATTATTTTAAAAGGGTCCTATTAGGGGTCATAAGACCTTAAAATGTATGCAAATATTCTTTTTCTTGCCGGAGTGTTTTGAGTGGAACCTTCACTGACACAATCTGAGGACACTTGAGACTTTGTTCATCTTGTTAAAAACAAATATATGATTTATAAATGAATAAGTGGTCAGGTAGGAACTGTTTTCATCCAATCTCAAAAACCTGTTTTGTCCTTTTCCAGGAGCTGAGGACGTGGTGATGGCCTTCTCAAGATCAGAGACGGAGGACAGGAGACAGTGACCTCTCGCCAGGCCGAGTCACTACAGCTCAACACATCACAACACTGTTGACTGATGGAGAAGGTGAAGCCTGAGACAGGAGAGGGGCGGAGCTCTGCTACACACCAGCTGCTCCACTTCCCTTCTCTTCTCCATTCCCCTCTTCATCCTCACACTAACTGTTACACTATCGGGCCCAGCGGCCGCACTACCTGGTGACGTACAGCAAACCATTCAGAGAGAGGCCTGGAGGGTAATTATTTGATCTAGGTGTTTTAAGTTTCAATTTTTCCTCATTCATCTTGTGGCGTTTTTATATTTGTTCCCGATGAGAGACTTGATGGACCAAGAGCTTCATTTGTCTGGTCAAACTACGAAAGAATATAAATCGCCTTATGTTATGATTTTCAGGGTTTTCTTTTTATTGTAGTAGTCATTCGCTTTGTAATTTCATCAAAAGGTTGTCATGGAGGATATCGAAGTTTTCCAAGCAGATAAGGCCTGTACACAATCACACACACACACACACACACACACACACACACACACACACACACACACACACTCAGAATGATGTACACCAATATTTCATGATCTCTCTCTTTTTTTTGGGATGTTTGGATTAATGTGAAATTTCATAGCCTCCTTTTGTACAGAACATGAGAAGAAAAAAAAAAAGTAGAAAAGTGAACGAGTTGTGCCAACCGTGTTTTTATGTAAAATATTTCTAAAGGTATCTAATGAATGTCTTAGGTCCTTATTTATTTTTATTCTTAAAATGTAGACCAACACAACCCCCTTTTGAACTTCTGATTCGTAACCGCATGTTTTAATACAAACGTGTTTCAAAATTTTTGCAAGATGTGCCATACTCTGATACAGAGTAGTTGTCACTGTATATCTGATTCAGTGGTGCTAGCGAAACTCGTTTTTAGCTATTTTAACTAAAGTTAAATATGACTATAACCCTTGGATTCTAAATGTCCTGCGATTAACTTAATCATCGAAAACCAAACCTTTTTCTTTTTTCTTTCTTTCTTTTTACTATCAACAGTTGAATTTGTGTTTTGGCCTCTGACCTTGATTTCATGTTCAGTATTTAATGGGTATTCATGTTTTGTTAACTTGCGTAACATAATTATTGTATCTTAGTGTTTTGAAATGACGCATGCCTGCATTGTGGTCTACGGTATATGTTGAAGTAATGGTCACAAGAGCCTTGCTGCATTAAACGTCAACCTGCTTTTCTTTTTAATCTGTCCTTTTCTGAAAATGGCTTTTATAGTTCTCGCAAATATCAGCAATAATTATTTGACAGAATGTCTTCAGCCGTCAAGGTTCCTTGTCTACGTGAGCCCCGGATTATCTCACCACTTACAGGAACGTTAACTGTAAATCCTTATTTTGTCTATGCATCGTTTTTATTTCACATACAATCGTGTCTTACATGCACTCATTTCAAGTTGAGTTTGTGGCCTTTCAGCTTTGGATTCATATGAATGTCACTCTAGTTTAATTCATCGACTTCACTGCATGTCGTCCCTACTCGCTTGAGCTGTTAAACTATTTAATGTGAATTGCTTTTTTTTATTATTATTGTTTTAAAATTCAATTGAATGGTTGTTTTATGACGTACGGCCGTCGAGCTCGTCCCTTGATTTAAATGCGTCCAAAATCTATACCAACTGAACCATTAAAGGAGTTGAAAACTGCCTCTTTGTATTGGACATTTGTGTTTCGATTGGCTTTTATTGTGGAATCTTGATAATAAGACTACGCTGTGTTTTGGACTTTCTGTAAGTGAGATACGAATGAAGCTCATAATAAGGGCTTATTTTGCTCCTTTTCATGGAAGTCTCTGGATTCTGATAAGATACCAACACAAGAAAAAAACAAAAGCAAGGACACGGTAGATTATGGATGAGTAAAAATGTTTAAAACGTAAATATACGAGCAGTTTAATATGCAATTCGGTGAGTCATATTGTGTTCATGTTTGGGTTTTAGAAAATTGTTTCTTTTTTCAAAACTGACCTCCTGATTTAACCTTATGGTTATATACTACAATATGCTTTTCACCATTTTAGCATTTGGTATATTTGAAATCATCAAGTGGCCATAATTCTGACTGTACCTAGTTATTAGTTATATTAGTTTTTGTTGTTTAATATAAAAGTATATTTACAGACCAGTTTTATTGCAGTATAAATAAATGTGTGACTCAAAATCATTTATGAGGGAATGGGGGAAAACTTGTTTTAAAGTAAAAATTATTGTGATTCGATGTAACACTGTTAATATAAGCAAACAAAGTGAATCAGTGTTAACTTAATATAATTAAGTAACTGTTTTTATTTATTAGTGTAATTCATAGTAATTAAAGTGAAAGTAATGTTTTACAGTGCATCTGGAAAGTATTTATAGCACTTTACTTTTTCCACCTTTTTTTTGTTACAGCCTTATTCCAAAATTGATTAAATTCATTTATTTCTTTAAAATTCTACACACAATACCCCATAATGACAATGTGAAAAAAGATTTTTGGAAATTGTTGCAAAATTATTAAAAATAAAAACCTGAAAAATCACATGTACATAAGTATTCACAGCCTTTGCTCAATACTTTGTTTGGCAGCAATTACAGCCTCAAGTCTTTGAATATGATGCCTCAAGCTTGGCACACCTGTTATTGAGATTTTTTTGCCCGTTCCTCTTTGCAGTACCTCTCAAGCTCTATCAGGTTGGATGGGAAGTGATGATGTACAGCCATTTTCAGATCTCTCCAGAGATGTTCAATAAGATTTAGGTCTGGGCTCTGGCTGGGCCACTCAAGGACATTCATAGAGTATTTGTGAAGCCACTCAATTGATATTTTGGTGGTGTGCTTTAGGTCATTGTCCTGCCGGAAGATAAACTGTCACCCCAGTCTGAGGTCAAGAGCACTCTGAAGCAGGTTTTCATTCAGGATGTCTCTGTACATTGCTGCATTCATCTTTCCCTCTATCCTGACTAGTCTTCCAGTTTCTGCTGCTGAAAAACGTACCCACAGCATGATGCTGCCTCCACCATGCTTCATTGTAGGAAAGGTATTAGCCTGGTGATCAGCGGTGCCTGGTTTTCTCCAAGCGTAATGCCTGGCATTCACTCCATTCAGACCAGAGAATTTTGTTTCTTATGGTCTGAGAGTCCTTCAGATCCCTTTTGGCAAATTCCAGGTGGGTTGCTATGTGCCCATTACTAAGAAGTGGCTTCTGTCTGGCCACTCTACCATACAGACCTGATTAGTGGATTGCTGCACAGATGGTTGTCCTTCTGTAAGGTTCTCCTCTCTTCACAGAAGAACCCTGGAGGTCAGACAGAGTGACCATCGGGTTATTGATCACCTCCCTGACTACGGCCCTTCTCCCCCGATTACTCAGTTTAGATGGCCGGCCAGCTCTAGGAAGAGTCCTGGTTGTTCCAAACATCTTCCACTTACGGATGATGGAGGCCACGCTCATTGGAACTTTCAGAGCAGCAGACATTTTTCTGTAACCTTCTCCAGTCTTGTGCCTCGAGGCAATCCTGTCTCAGAGGTCTACAGACAATTCCTTTGTCGTCATGCTTGGTTTGTGCTTTGACATGCACCGTCAACCCTGGGACCTTATATAGACAGGTGTATGCTTTTTCAAATCATGTCCAGTCAACTGAATTTACCACAGGTGAACTCCAATTAAGCTGCTGAAACGTCTCAAGAATGATCAATGGAAACCGAATGTACCTGAGCTCGATTTAGAGCTTCACGGCAAAGGCTGTGAATACTTATGTACATGTGATTTTTTTTTTTTTTTTTTGATTTTTTTTTTAAATAAATTTTTTTATCAATTTATTTTTTTCACATTGTCATTATGGGGTATTGTGTGTATAATTTTGAGGAAATAAATGAATTTTATCCATTTTGGAATAAGGCTGTTACAAAAAATGTGGGAAAAGTGAAGCACTATGAATGCACTGTATATGGAGATTTTCCTGTCCAGTGCAATATTTTTCAAATAATATTAGAAATATAATATTTATTAGAGATATTAATTGATAATATAATAATTAAATCATAATTTTTATTTATTTACACTTAATTGTTGATGAGAATAAAATGAAAGAAGTACAGTTTATTTCATCATATTCCATTTTTTCTTGTTAAATTTCTAATAGACTTAAATTAAACAAGCTTCATGAATCTATTTAAGAATTTGGTCAAGTTGAAAAACAAAATAATGCAATTTTGAAAAAATGAAACTAATTTTGTAACTTCATATTTTGTATTGGTCAGCAGCCGTAGGTGAGGGTACAGTATACATGCCTGCGACTAACAGCAGACTCTGATCTGTTTCTCTATTCTGATTACATGAATTCCCCATATAATAACCAACATCTGTTCAGTGTTTCTCCCGCCATCTTCCACAGATGGTCAAAATCCTGTGATTTAGAGGAGGCTGGCTGTGGGAATGAAGCACCAGCTGCTGTGCAATTGAAGTGGGTATATGCATCATCCTCAACTGGATCACCGTTTTCAGAGCTTGACACTGATATACAGCTCCGTCACCTGACTAGATGAATGTGCAGCAATCCCTGATCAATTACATGCAAAGTGCTTTAGCCCCCAGTCCTTTCCCTGCCTGAAACTGTATGTTTTGTTACGATGTGTTAAATATGAAGCTTCTTCCCCCAAAATATAACTTTAAATATTTATGATGTCTGTTTTGGAAGTGGGCTAATGTTTTGAAGGCATTCTGTATGTGTGCCCAGTCTTTTGGCTGGGGAGATGTGAGTGCACAAAGAAGCCGTAGTGTGTTACAGCAACACAATAGAGACTATAACTGTCTTTGAATTCTTAAAAGGAGCCGTTTTTTGGTAAAAATTGCAAAATGAGACGCATAAGTACTGCTGGATGACAAATCATGTACTTAAAGTGTAGACGGGCACTCTAATGAAATGTTGCTGTACAAAAATCTTTTTTTTTTTTTCATTCATTTTGCCTTTCATTATGGGAATCTCTGCTCCAAAGAACTTTTGATGTTGAAAAATGTAACAAAATTGCTGTAGAGTTCAATTTTAAACATCAAAAGTTGACGAAGGAGAGATCAAGGTCCCGTAATGCAATTTGAAAGCATACAGGAAAACAGCCATGTATCTACAGGGAAGAGTTAACTATTTATTTTTATTTTTTTATATATATATATATATATATATATACTAATTTTAGGCTCATCTTTCACTCTGGTTTGAATGGGCGTGGCTAAGCATATTCCGCCCAAGCCGACAAACTGACATCATCAGAAAAGGACTGACATTTCAGAGAGGGAGCAAATGGTTAGATTGTGATTAAAGATTACCAAAACAAACTTGCACAGATTATTTGTTCACCTTAAGACTAACAATTTGCGCTGACAAAATAAACATAGTAAATTCTGATTTCATGCAGACTTTAAATACTCATAAGCTGAAAGAATCTTTCCCAAAGTGGCTCAGATGTTGTAAAAATCTCATTGTGGTGTGGACTTTGCAGTTTGTTTTTAATTATTATCATTATAGCTCATCCTTATTGAGGTTTTATTGTAATTTTATTCAATTATTTTGTATTTTATAAAATACAGCACCAATAATTACAAGTATAACTTGACAGTTTTTACATATTTACCCAGTAATTACAATGCTGCATTTAATTATTTGTAACAATCGTGATATTGTTATTTAAATATTGGATTGATTATAGTTTAGAGTTTAGTAAAAATGTGTTGTTTTCATAAACTTCTGTACTTCGGTGCGGCTATAAACTGGCATTTTACATTTCTTAATTCTGTTCTTTTTGAACTTCACCCTCCGACTTAACCAACTGGGTAAGTTGTGTTTACAAATGACCGAATCATCCTTGTTATTTGTGAACTGGCTCAAACGGTTCATTTAAAAGAACGAATTCAAAACACAAAGTTATTTGCATTTCTTAATATTTCAATTTCATCACTTCTGAATAACAAGGAATGGCACAACTTTCTATAATATGAGGTAAAACGTCAGTTATTGTTGTCATTTAATCATTTAATGAAGTTGTAGTACAAATATCAGAGAAATTTACTTGAGTAGGCTAAGGAAGAGAAGGGAAAAATGTTTGCTAATAAGCTCCTAATAAGCTAATAAGTTCCCCCAACGAATAAGTCCAAATACAGTGTTTATCTTTTTGAAAAGTATTATATTGAAGCTTTTCTTCATTTATGAATAAGGAATTGTTCAACTTTCTGTAATGTTGTGAGGTAAAACATCAGAATTGAACAACTTAACCTGTAAAATAAAAAAAGTGAATATTAAGACAGTAGCCTAGGCCTACCGAAGTGAAACATTATACTGTCAACTGTCGTTAATCAGCTAAAAACTGTCAGCGTCATTCCGTAACTTCATCGTAAAGGTAAATTTCTCCCTTACATATAATTCGAAAGAAATTCCTATTTAAACATTAGTCTGCCTAAATACATTTTTGAAAAGTTTTATGAGGAAGACTTAAGCTCTAGGTCACGGTAGAAAGTCAGCAGGCTACTATATTAGGCTACTAGAGGTGAATATCTGCCCTTTGGTCGAGTTTATTTAATAATTTCACAGGAGAGCAGGACTCGACAAGTAATCTGAAATAGCTCCTTCTGGCAATAATTGCCCCACTTAATTCAAAGAAGCTTTCAAACGATCTAAAAACGCTGACAAGCCCAGACCTCAGCTCATATGCTAACACTCTAATAACCACTGATGATATTCAAGCAATATCCGCTTACAGCTGTAAATCACATATGAAACGTCCTTTGATGAGTTAAACATCGCTCCATCCTCTTCCTGCACGCCTCTTCATTGTTTTTCAGCCATATACTTTACGGATTTGGCTGATATTAATGAGTCATATGTGGGTGTAGAGGCACTGTTTTTTTTTCACTCTACTGTCCTCAAACTGCTCTCTAGTTTAAACGAGAAGCCAGAATACTGATTAATCCTGGGTGCATCTCCTCTCACTCAACCAGAGACTCCTGCATTCATTTGCGCTCGATCACAAAGACATTAGTCTGACCATCTGCTGCACAACTTCTTTTTCTCAATAATTAAAAGGATGGGAAGGTTTTACATAATCACTAAAAATATTTTTGCTTTTTTTTTTTCGTTCTCTAGCTTGAAGCAATTGGTCTAGAGGCTTTGTGGTGCACTAATATTGATGATAAATATAATATTTATGTCAAATGCATGCTAAATGTAAGTTTGGAGTGAAAATATGCTGTTATTTTATTCATAAATGGTCTCCTAAGTGCATTATTGTCATTTATTGGCCTAAAAAAACACAACAAACATTTTATTTTGCTTACTTTTTAAAAATATTGTATTTCAGAAACTATTTAGTATAAGATTGTTGCTACATTAGATAAAAAAAAGACAATGACAATGAAAATTAGTAATGCAATATTTAAAAATACATTATTGAAATTAAAATTTTAAATGGCATGAGCTAACGGGAATGAAAATAGAGGTTGTATTTTGATTACAAACTATAATAAAGATTGTAATGTGAATTAATTGTTAGTTACTATTCAGTCATCATGGTTTTTTTTTTTATGACTTTTGCTTAATGTAACACGTTTTAGTCACGTAAGTATGGTTAATAAACATTGTCATTTCACAAAAGTTTTGAATTGACAAAAAATATCCAAAACATTTTGCACCAATGTGTGCTTGAAACCAGGGTATACATTTAGGCTTTTATTGATTTCATTTTATTAACATTTAAATTGCATTTATTATTATCACACATGGTTCCTCATTCAAAATATCTTTGAGACAGCTTTCCTACTATTATTGCTGACTTAGACCGATTTAGAAATTGTCACAATAGTGATGCACATATGAGCCGATGCTGTTTCAGGCTCGTTTTAGCACATCCATATTTATACCACCAATATTATAAGCATTTAGGATGGTGTTCATCATTCCTGGTGTTTTCATTATGAGTTCCCTCCACCTGTAGCCTTCTCATGAACCTCTGTCTCCTGCTTTTGCCATCAACATGTCCACCTACATTCAGCAGAAGTTTGAAATGTGTGTGGGTAAATTAGCATATTGGTGCAGGAAAAACAGTGGAAAGGAGATCTAGAGTGGATTTTATTGCACGTATGGGCGCATAAGGCAAAGCTTCCTTTGAAAAGCATTTCACTCTTTTATCTGTTAAGGAAGAATTTTCTTAAAGTGACAGCAGTCTAAATGTGCTGTCATCATTAACATTAAACAACAACACAAAATTATTGACAAGACCTACCTGAAGAACGTAAATGAATAATTTCATTTGCATCTGTTGTGTTGTATTATTCATTCATTCATTTTCCTTCACCTTAGTCTCTTATTTATCAGGGGTAATGAACCGCCAACTATTCGCGCATGTTTTACGCAGCAGATTCCCTTCCAGCCGCAACCCAGAACCGGGTAATGTGTTGTACTATTGTTACATTATTAAAGTTAAAGTACTTTCTTCTCTAGTTAATCGGAGTAGTGAAATTGGAGTTAAGAATTGTGAAATTTATAGGGATAATTGACCCAAAAATGAAAAGTTGCTCATTATTAACTCACCCTTCAGTGGTTCCAAACCTTTAGGAGTTTCTTTTTAACACAAATGAAGATATTCAGAGCAATTTTAGAAACCTGTAACCATTGACATCCATAATAGGTTTCAAACATTTTTCAAAATAACTTAAAAAAAGTAAATCAAACAGATTTGTGATAAGGGCAAATACATGATGACAGAATTGTCAGTTTTGGGTGAACTGTCCCTTTAATATTATACAACATGGCGTGATTTATAACAATGCTACCATGATCAAAACAATGAAAACAACAAAATATTTTATTTAAATTTTTTTTCTGGTCAAGTAACATTTTTATCATGGCAAGTAAAAAAATCTGACTAATCAATCTTACCAAACCAGTAGTAAAAATCCTTAACATTGACCAATGCTTGTCGTTAAAACTCTGGAAAATTAATAAATTAACATATGCATAACTATTGTGATCTAAGTTAATGCTGTGTTAATGCTGCTAAGTTAATGCTGTGTCCCCTGGGTTATTGGGAATGTTGGAAATGGCGTCGAGCATCAATGTTTTTCAAGTTGTCTTATTGAAATACGAGAAATGTATTGCGACAACAATAGAAATGAATATGCTAATACTAGTCAGGGCTTTGAGTTTGCCCTAAATACAGCACATTGCATGCTAATTATGCAGCGGTCAGACAGCAGCCGAAGGTCTGAGTCTTTTATTAACCTGAATTTTTGCTCAACATCTCCACAGAGATGCGCTTCTGCACAAGCGATGCATGTTGGCGGAGCAGTAGAACGCTAGCTATCTTCATTAATATGAGCTGACAGGAGTCTATGTTAGATCGCACATATTTGCTGCTATTATAAGATCTGGTGTGTGTGCGTGCGTGTGTGTTACTAGGCAGGCTTTATTTAGCCTTGAACATTCGGAGGCGCTGTGAAAAAGATTGTGTTATGCCATCAGTGTCTGTCAAGATGGCTAAATATATGACCTCATCACTTGAGAGGTGGAATCTTGATGTCTTTTGGATGTTTCTACAGCAGAAAGTTGACACATTTTTTGTATCTGTTTGTATCATGTTGCCAATTTCTCCCAAAAAAATACCTGAAATACTGATTCATCTGACCACAGTACACATTTCCACTGTGTGATGGTCCATCCCAGATGCTTCTGGACACTGTTAACATAGGGCTTCCTTTTGGCACAGTACAGTTTAACTGGCATTTGTGGATGTAAAAATGTATTGTGGTACTTGACAAAGGTTTGCCAAAGTAGTGTTCAAATCACATTATTATTTAACCAATTTACCTGATTATTAGCCCTAAACTGCTCCTGTCATAGCTTTTTTTTTAAATGTGTTGCAGGTCTGAATGACAGGAAAGGATGTATATTTACAAATGAAATGAAGTTAACCAGACAAAACATGAAAATTTTTTGCGTTGATATTGTCTGCAATGAAATACAAGTCAAAGTAAATTTGTATTTGTAAATTTTCCCATACTGCCCCAACCTTTTCTGATTTGGGGTTGTATAAAAGTACATTTAAATCCATAAATATAAATGAATTAAAATAAACAAGATTTGACTTGCCACACTCTTTGCTGTTTTAGCACAATGCTAATATATTTCTAGCATGTTTAAGCACATTGCTGCCGTGTTTTAGAACCTCGCTACCATGGATTTACTGTTTCAGAATATTGTTTAGCGTGTTTTAGCACATTGCTAAAATGTTATCGACATGTTTATCACATTACTAGCATGCTAGTATGCCAATAATACGCTGATAGTACGCCGCTATCATGTTTTAGCACATCGCTTACATAAAGGAGTTAAACATTTGAGACTTTTACAACAGTTTTTACATTTTAAATGTTTACAATCTATACACAATAAAACTAAAGCATTTCTTTCATACTAAAACAAATTATAAAATAGTACAAATGAAATCTGTAAAAATAACAAAGTAATATTGAGATGATCTTTCTGGCTTAATTAAATTAATTTGCATTTGTAACGTATCTTACTACACTGCTAAAAAGTGTCTGTCAAACATTCATTTATTCATTTTCTTTTCGGCTTAGTCCCTTTATTAGTCAGGGGTCGCCATATTGGAATGAACCACCAACTCATCCAGCGTATGTTTTACGCAGCAAATGCCCTTCCAGCTGCAACCCATCCCTGGGAAACACCCATACACACTCATTCACAAACATACACTACGGACAATTTAGCTCACCCAATTCACCTATAGCGCATGTCTTTGGACTTGTGGGGGAAACCAGAGCACCCGGAGGAAACCCACGCCAACACGGGGAGAACATGCAAACTCCCCACAGAAATACCAACTGACCCACCCGAGGTTTGAACCAGCGACCTTCTTGCTGTGAGGTGACAGCGCTACCCACTGCTCCACCGTGACGCCTTTTTGTCAAACAATTTTGATTGAATTGATGATTGAAGGCTAATTATATTTTAATAGCTACAATTTTTCATCTGGTGTTTGAGTTTTCATCTCAGCCTTTCTCTTAGATAATGTTAGTTTGTTGTTTACCAAGTTCACCAACGTTTGAGCAAAGATTACTATTCGTGATACAATTGTTGGTCTTGATCGACATAACTACAACAGACTTAATTTAGTTTTATTAATAATATTATAGTTTTTGTTAATATTAAGAATTTAATTAATTGAACTTTAATGTATTTAAGTAGGTCACAATTAAGAATATATTCTATAATGCATGTTTGTGTTTATAAATAAATAAAAAAAAAATAGTAAAAATAAACTAAAATAAAAATAGTTAATATTAAAAAATACAAAAAATATGGGAGCATTTCAGGGAACTCCAAGTTGCTGCTATACCTTCATCTGAAAGATTTCAATCTTGGAGGCAACAGCCAATCACGTTGAGATGTTTCAGAATATGTGAACGAGTACTTAAAATAATATATTCTGCACTCAAATTTATTATTTATTTATTTATTTTTTGCTGCTTGTTCAAATGAGTTAAATGAGCTAAATGAGCTAAAATGAGCTAAAACAACAAATTCTTGAGATTGTTTTGCGACTATCTAATTGTTTTATGTTCTGTCCACTTAAATTTGTTAAGATAACGTAATTGATTTGTGTTGAGACAACATGAATGAATTATGTGGAACCCTGCATTTTTTACAGTGTGGACTTGTCAAACTCTTGATTTCTAGCTCCAATTTCATGACTGAACGGGAATCAGCAACTCGGTGTTCAACCTGCAATACAGTACATCACCTCAGCCTATGAGGTAGAGCTGACCCTAGATCAGCTGAGGCTAGAGTGGTAGACAGATAATGAGGTCTATAGGGCAGTTGTGGCGAGGGCCAGACAGGCGTGCAGTGACTCAGCACAGAAGAACCTGCTGGTCTTTTGACTCTGCTGATGCTCTCCTGCTGGCCCCAGCCAGACACTGCTCAGCTCAATCTGACAGCTTCTTTCACAGGCTTTCCTGTTGTGTTCCTGGGCCACTGATATGTTTGGTATTTGATGAACGCTGGCTCTTTGAATCCTCATGACGTGGATGCGATTTGTGGGAGATTGGTGAATAATTCATTTTTTCTCCTGCTGAGCAAATAAGGGTGCAGCTCTGGATAATAATGTTTCCTTGTAGGTTGTAGTTATGGGTTAAAGTTCAAAGTGTTTGCATTGAAGGAAATGGTGAAGTGGAGTCTTGATATTGTATTGTCTTTGAGTTTTGTATGGTGCAGTGACTGTGCACTAATATGTCTATGTGTGAAGTTTGCTGTTGTGTAGAGGTAAATGTGTCTTACTTGGGGATATTTGTGTCCTTTCCTAGTTCAATTGTCCTTTCTGGATATAAATGTGTTTTTCTTTTTTTTTCTTTTTTGTTGTTGTTGTCAAAAATATATGCATGATATAGTTTCTGAAAAAAAATGTGACCTTTTTAGTTTAAATAACTTATTTCTTTTGTCTTTGCCATGATGACAGTACATAATATTTGACTATTTTCAAAATATTATAGTATTCATCTTAAAGTGCAATTTAAAGGCTTAATTAATTAGGCTAACTAGGCAAGTTGGTTTAATGAGGCATCTCAGAGGACACCAGTGGTTTGTTCTGTAGCCATTCGAAAAGAATTAAGGCTAATAATATTGGTCTTAGGAGTAAAAAAAATATTTGGAAAATTTCAACCAAACTATAAAAAGGTATTTTGCCTAAAGAAAATTATAATAGGAATTACTGTGAAAAATGTTCTTGCTCTGTTAAACAGCGCTTGAGAAAAATGAATAAATGATAAAAATGAATAAAGACCATAGACATTAAAAACAATACAAATGACAACACACAACAAAAATACTAAAACACTGGGATTAAAGTGAAACAAAAAATGTACTTAATAGATACAATTTAAGCTATTAATAAATTCTACAGCAGTTAGTCAAGAGTACAATTACTGTCTTTAGTGAACAATAATAAATAAGATTATATATACAGCGGGGGAAAATTTGTATTGAACACGTCACCATTTTTCTCAGAAAACATATTTCCAAAGGTGCCTTTGATTTGAAATTTCCCCCGGGTGTTGATAACAACCAAAGAAATCCATACATGCAAAGAAAACAAATCTAATTAGTTTACTAATTAAGTTATGCGTACTAAAATGAAATGACACAGTTCAAAAGTATTGAACACGTGAAGAAAGGGAGGTGTAGAAAGGCAGTGAAATCCCAGAGAGCAGCTGAAATCTCTCAGTAGTTATTCAGCAACTCTCTGCTCTTCGTCAGTGTAAAATAATATTAGCTGCTTCAGTCCAACATCTACAATAGCAGGATGATGAAGATGAAACCAGGGATCATTTCAGCAAGACAATGATCCAAAACACAGCCATGAAACTCTCAAATGCTTTTAGAGAAAGAAAATCAAGTTGTAGAATGGCCCAGCCAATAACCTGACTTGAATCCAATATAAAATCCAAATGAAAGATCAGATATGATACCAATTTGATACCAGATTTGAAAACCTATTTTGGATTTTTACAATATTTTTCCAAGAGACCAATAAAGATTTGTACACTGTTAAAGACTGTGAAAACCTCACACCTGAGCAATTTCATGTAAATCCATTCTCCATGTGAGAGGCGTCTTTAAGCTGCCATCACCAAAAAAGCCTTTTATAAAGTATTAAATACATTTCAGTAGTTCAGTACTTTCTCCCTGTCTCATTACACTGTTATTACACATAATACATTTTTCAGAATTGTTTTGTTTTGTTTTATTTTTATATTTGTATTGTTTGGGTTTTTACCAAAATCTGGTTCAATTCCATGTCAGGAGCTCCTTTAGAAATATTATTCCCAGGAAAAAAACATGACGTGTTCAATACTTATTTTCCTTGCTATATCGCATGTTAACAACTGTTCCGCAATTTAATATTTCTATTGAAACCTTTACATACTTTCCCCCAGCATTTTTTAAGGAATACATTAAACTAATAATGACATACTACTCTGAATAAACAGTACAGATAAATGATTCACACTGTAGACTGAAGTCAACATCACTGAGTTCTGACATCATTCTCACACCCACAGGAAACTATTACTGCATTTCCTATTTGTATCCTCTAATCCTCTCCATGAATAGTGCACTCTATTAAAGATGTCATCATTTCTACTCACACCCGCATGGGAAGAGTGGACAGAGACAGACTGTCCAGAATAGGCCAGTCTCAGAAAGTCTCCTGTTGCACCGAGTTCAGAAGTATTTTGGGAATCTGCTGCAGGATAAGATAGCATGAGAGCAGCTGCTGGTTCTTTTTAACTTTAGTGTTTTTTTTTATCTGGGTGCTGCGAAAACCATCCACAACACACGAATACTGTAGCGTAGCATAGCCTAACACAACCAGGTTCAGAATTATCCAACACGGCACGTAACTTTTGATTTTAGTGGCTAATTTATAGGAATTTGTACAATCTCATTCGTACATTTTAGTATAAATTGCTCATCCCCCATGCGGCACGGTGGCTCAGCGGTTAGCACTGTTGTCTCACAGCAAAAAAGGTCTCTGGTTCGAGTCCCGGCTGGGTCAGTTGGCATTTCTGTGTGAAGTTTGCATGTTCTCCCCGTGTTCGCGTGGGTTTCCTCCGGGTGCTCCGGTTTCCCCGACAGTTCAAAGACATGCGCTATACGTAAACAGGGTATATGCACACAGACTTTTAATTTCAGTCAGCAGCCCCAGGGCTTCCGGTTAATTGTCATCCCATACAAAATCCCGTTTAAGAAAAACAGCGATCTTCACTGCCTGGCTGAGATACGATATAAAGTGTGTATCAGACCAAACAGGAAGCACTGCATTAAATTAGATTTTTCCGCACCATGTCTTTAAAATATGGAAATTAATTTTACCCCAGTATTTTCAATGGAATTTCTGCGCTAGCCTACTGCTGATGACGGCACCCGCATGCGTTTAAACAGTCGTTTGTCTCTTTTTACGCTTTAGCAACCATATGGATGCTTAAGTTTATTTAACTGATTATATTTTGATTAAAACATTAAAACATATGCTGCATTAGTTGGTGGTTCATTCCGCTGTGGCGACCCCTGATAACTAAAGGGACTAAGCTGAAGGAAAATGAATGAATTAATGCTCATCCCCCAATGACATTTAGGTTTAGGGGTGGAGCTTGTTGGAAACACCTCCTTTTTAAAAATAGGATATTTTCAAATGAATGTAATTGTTTGATTGTATTTAAATATTTGATTTTAAATTTAAAGGGAACCTATTATGCGAATATAATTTTTATAAGTTAATAAACGAACACTGTTAGCCACTTCTTTTCACATTTTCAGTTTTTCACAGAGATAACTGTAGTCCTGTTTTGAATCTGCCACTATGTTGACACATAGGCTTTTTAGCTCTGCCCTCTTTTTAAAAGAGATCTTATTTGAATTAAAAGCGACAGTCATCAAAATGGCACAATTTGGATCCCAAAAAAGCCAAAAAATGGGCCGTTTTTGAAAGAGTTAAAAAAACATTGTGTAGGGTATTATGAGCTGAAACTTCAGATACAGACTCTAGGGACAATAGAGTCTTATTTTACATCTTGTAAATGTCTGTTCATTCCACTGTAGCGACCCCCGATAAATAAGGGACTAAGTCGAAGGAAAAATAAATGAATGAATGTTTGTTTTGTTGTTAATATTATCAGTTTAAAACAGTAGCCTATACATTTTATGCCATGGTTTGTGCCTATAAATAAAAACCAGAAAATCTATACTTTATCTATATCTATATATCTATATCTATACTAAAATGGTGGTTTAAAAACGACCTCTGTGACATAAATGTTTATGTAAATGATGAAGCAATGTCTGGATGAGCTCTTCTCTGCTGCTCTTCAGTCAGAGCTGATGTTTGGAGGTGTGTAAATCTCCTCTCGGCGGGCTGTGTGCTCAGTCTGACAGCCTCAGATGAATCACCCTGCTTGATTCTGCTGATGCTGCAGGTATTCTAGAGCCAGGAATTTAATATGCGGCCTGTGGGAGAAGAGCC
>CAIGQW010000298.1:1188881-1200607 GCA_903798125.1 Danio choprae | reverse complement strand
CGATCTTATTTGCTGTGCCCCATTCATCATTACAAAACAGTATTATATATGGGATTTAATAATCAAATAAAGAAACAAACCAATATGAGATGATCTCTGAGGATGTTGTGAGTCCTGTCTAATTCTATTGATGAGGAGAAGTTTATTGCACGTTGGTGCGATCCTATTACACTGTGGTATTGTACTATGATTATGTAAGGCCGTTGTCATTATGGGAGCCCAGAATGGGAAAAAAAATTAAAATCGGTCAGAATTGGAAGATGATAATTCAATACTAACGTGCGGGAATCAAAATTGCAAGAACATAAACATAAACGCATTGAAACTTTGAATTGTGCTAAATAAATTGACAACTAAGCACATAGCTGAGGAAAAATAAAATCTAAATTGTGACAAACTCCAAATAGTGGGGAAAAAGTCATAATTTTGTAAGATAAACTTTGAATTGTGAAATATAAATAGTATATATATATATATAAAGCTAAATTACATGATATTAACTAAATGGTTATGAAGCCAGAACTGTTTTTATGTGACATAAAAACAGATATGGATAAGTAAATAAATAAATAAAAAGTAAAAACTGCAAAACTATTAGTCAGAATTGCAAGATTTAAACAAAATCAAATCTGGAAGAATTTTTAAAAATGTGATTTTGTAAGAATTGAAAAAAAAATCCTGATTTGTAAGAATTGAAAAACTCTTATTAGGAAAAACTGCAAGACAAACAACTGGCTCTGAGTAAAACAATCTAAATTGTTACAAAATCTGAATTGTATAGAAAACCAAATGTCATAATTTCAAGATATAAACTCAGAATTGTGACATGGTCCTAAAGAAAGTGTTTTTAATGTAGATTGCAAGATATAAACTAAAGAGATGTAAGGAAAGTCACAATTATGAGATAAAGTATTAAGTCAGAATTTTGACATGTAAACACAATATTGCGAATCAGCCAGATTTACGACACAGTTCTGGAATTTTAAAAAAAGAGATATAAAGTCAGAATTGCAAGAGTTTTAAATTCATATATATATACATATATATATATATATATATATATATATATATATATATGTATATATATTTAAAGTCAACATTCGTACCCCCTTAAGAAAATGTTTGTTTCGATTGTCTATAGACCAAACTGCTGTTGTCCATTAATTAGTTATTATTACACTTGGGAATTATTTTTAAAAGAATTCAAATTTCACAGGAGGGCTAATCATTTTTTCTTTAACCATATAAACAGTTCTGGATGGGAAAGTCAGAATTGTGACGTATAAAGTAGAATTGAGACATGTAAAGTCATATAAACAGTTCTGGATGGAAAAGTCAGAATGGCAACCCATAATATTTTTGAGGCCCAGATTTATTTATTGCAATTCTGACTTTATTTCTTACTATTCTGAGTTTATATCTCACAATTCAAACTTATTTCTTTGAACTGTGAATAATAAAGTCGCAGTTGTAAGAACATCAGATCTGTAAGACTTGCCGTCTGTAATTGTATGTTTAAAGGTGAAAAGGTTCTTTTACCAGTCGTGGCAGAAATGAAAGCTCTAATTTTCTCTTTTCGTATTTATATGTGTATTCATATGTCGATTTTTGTGTAGTGCACAGTTTTTGTTTTGCACTTTGTTTTGTTTTGTTATTTTACCTTAGCCAGTGAGCTCACCTCTTTCCACTTAAGTTATGAACTGTATACTATCTCTTGAAAAATAACATGCTCTTACCCGAGTCTGCGTGAAATCCTTTGAAGAAGAAAGTGGTCTGTTTGTATCGCTGTGTGCATTTTAACAGAGCCATATCTTTCAGTGAGTGTTCAGACTTGCAGCTGATATGGCTAGAGGCTGAGCGTCTCACCTGATTATACCGTGACCATCTTTACTGATAGAAGCCTGGATAAATCTTACTTCAGTCATATTATTGTCTCCTAGAGAAAAGCCCCATATTGCTTTCCACAGGAAACTGTAACAAATCCAGCCGCCCCCAATTGACAGAGGTGTATTTCCTTCCTGTGTCTGGGCAACAGCTTTTCTCATATACTGGATATGCAGGAAATTATTAAAACAGGGGAAAACATTTAAGTATACAGTTGAAGTCAGAATTCAACTGAAGCCCTCCTGTATACTTTTCCCCCAAATTCTGTTTAACGGAAAGAAGATTTTTTCAACACATTTCTAAACATAATCATTTTAATAACTAATATTTAATACCTGATTTCTTTTATCTTTGCCATGATGACAGTACATAATTTGTTTTTGTTTTATAGTAGCCATATATGGAGTACAATGATTTGACTTAAGAGAGTGCACCCGTTTCCCATTGCTAAACATCTTTCTTTTTTACAAACTATAAAGTAACAGAACACAATACAAAACAAACGTTTCATACAATAAAACATATGAAAATAGCAGTAACATTAAAATGGTAACATAAATAATATCAATAACTAAATATACATAGGTCAGAGAGAGTCGAATCTTTATTTATTCGTTCTTTTTTAGTGATTATCAGCTGTAAATTTCTAATCTAAAGAGGGGATTAAGTAGGGGAGTGCAATGGGTCGTAAATTGAAAAATGTTTGTTCTGTGGATGGGAATTAGGTTGTAATGTTTTTATATTTCTACGAAGATTGGATGGAGCAACCTAATGTATTCAGTCCACTTGGACCAGATATTTCTAAATACATTAATTTGGAGTCGAAGGGAGAATGTAACTTTTTCCTTCACATAAATATCATATACTATTTCTAGCCATTCTTGGATTGTTGGGGATTCAGAAAGTAACCAGTGTCTTGTAATTGCTTTTTTGGCTGCGATTATTAAAATATCAAGTAAGTATTTTTCAGATTTACTTATTTGGATATCAAAGCTTCCAAAATAAATGGCCATGAATTGAAAGAGTAGTGTAATATTAGTAGTGTAATATATATACTTCTACCCAAAATTGTTTTATTACTGGGCATTCTAAACAAATGTGCCAGTGATTAGGTTCCTGAGACCCACATTGTCTCCAGCACTTAGTGTCCTTTCCTGTGGCGTATGCTCTTTGTTTTGGTGTGATGAACAGTACATAGTTCTGTTCATAGAACAGTTCTCGTTTGGCTCTCGGCGAAGGCGGTCGCACTTTTTTTGCCGCCCTCATCGGACTATATCCACATTCCCTGTTCCCATCCCATGTTGCGATGTTATGTCTATGTCTATGTGTTTATGTGCTTGGCTGCTGGGGCTTTTTTTTCCCCCGGATCTCACACTGCCCTACTTTAAGGACAATGTGAGAGGGTTTTTTTTCGCCTCTCTCTCCCCAAATGTATCTTATTTCCTATTTCTATAAACTACCTCTCGTCAGACCTGTCTTCCCCTGTAATGTGTAATGTGTAATGGTCGGGGGGGTTCAATTTCACTACATGTAAAAATGTATGTGACAAATAAAGGCTTCATCATCATCATCATCATCATCATAATGTTTTACTAGATCTTTTTCAAGATACTAGTATTCAGCTTAAAGTGCAAACTTTAAAGGCTTAACGAGGTTAATTTGGCAAGTTTGGGGTAATTAGGCAAATCATTGTGTAATGATGGTTTGTTCTGAAGACAGTTGAAAAAAAATATTGCTTAAGGGGGCTAATAATATTGACCTTAAAATGTTACTTTTTAATTTAAATCTGCTTTTATTCTAGCCAAAATAAAACACATAAGACTTTCTCCAGAAGAAAAAATATTATCGGAAATACTGTGGAAAAAGTCCTTGATCTGTTTAAACATCATTTGGGAAATATTTTAAAAAAAAAGAGAGAAAATTCATTGGAGGACTAATAATTTTTGACTTCAACTGTATATATTTTTTGTTTCACTAAATATGTATTTAAAATTGCACTTGAACATTAACTTTCATTTTTATTGTATGATGAAAAGGAGCTTTTATATTCTAATAATTGCTTTGTATTCTGTGCTCTCTTCATTGGATTCAAAGGGTCCATGAAGAATCTTCACATTCATAGAATCCAAGATGCCATCACTGCAAAAGTCTTGCTTTTGGAATCTTTATTTTTACCATTTTAGTGTTGAAGTGGAAAAAAAGAGATTAATTTAAAGTAACATGAAAGTAATATTGGAGTAACAGATTTTAATTTACATACACATTGATTTCTTGAAAATAAAATTGGGAGTGCAAGGGGTGGTTTGGGATTTCTATCAAAACATATCTGAATTAGAAGGAATAGTTCACCCTAAAATTTAAATGACCCCATAATTTACTCACATTTAAGCCATCCTCAGTGTATGATTTCTTTAGTCAGACGAACGCAGTCAGAGTAGTTTTAAATGTTATCTCTTCCATGCTATATAATAGTGTTGGATAGTGGCTTTTATTTAGAAGCTTCCAAAAGCACATAAATCTACAAAACATATCTGCATTTAAAGGAATAGTTCATCCCAAAAATTAATATTACCCCATAATTTACTCACACTTAAGCCATCCTCTGTGAATTTTTAGTTAGACAAATGCAGTCAGAGTTGTGTTCAATGTTATCCTGGCTCTTCCATGCTATATAATTGTGTTGGATAATGGCTTTTATTTTGTAGCTTCCAAAAGCACAAAAATCTGTGAAACTAACCCATATGGCACCAGGGGGTTAACACGTGTCTTATGAAGCAGATCGATGTGTTTCTGTTACAGAAATAATTGACATTTTACATTATAAACTCCAATCACTGATTTTCAGCAGCAGCTGAATGCATGTTATGTGCTACTGATGTATATGATGCATGTCGTAAGATGAGTAGACAAATGTACGCAGCATTGTAAGAGTTATATACTCTATATCATTTACTCTCCAATCTCGGATCTGGAAGGCCCGTTTGGCTCCAACTTGCCTCAACACACCTGCCTAGAAGTTTCAAGTTTACCCAGTAAGACCTAGATTAGCTTGTTCAGGGTTGGAACTAAACTCTGCAGGACACCAGCTCTCCATGAACAAGTTTGGTGACCCCTGCTCTATAAAGTTATACTGTAACGCCAAGCCAACTAGTTTTCTTGTTTGTAGTCGCCTTCTGTTGTAAACGAACATTGTGGTAAGTGGCTAGACTTGTCTATTCCCGGAGCTTCCACTACAACTGCACCATACTTCACGAATGTCAGTCGCACATGGATTCATACGATTTTGGAAGCTTCAACATAAAAGCCACTATCCAACAGCATGGAAGAGCCAGGATAAAATTTTAAACTGCTCCGACTATGTTCATCTGGCAGCAAAAAAAAGTCATATACATCTAAGAAGGCTTGAGGATGAGAAATTATGGGGTAATTTAAATTTTTCGAATGAACTATTCCTTTAACTTTGCAAATGTGTGCATTGGTTCTACAACATGTTGTATATTTCTGGTTAGTGCTGGTTTCGTTCCAGAGTTGCATTGACCCTTGCAGTTGCAGTAATGGGCTCAAAACCGTTAAAGGTTTAACCTCAGTGTCTCCTGGGATGGTTGTCTGCAGGTGAGTGATGGCATCTGTGTGTGTGTGAGAGTGTTTGATGCCGGATAGTATACATGCCTCTGATTGCTCTGTGTTGTGAGGCAGAAAGGCATGAAGGGGTTTTTACTTGAAGGGCATGATATGGCATGTCAACATATCGCTTTTTGTTGGGGTCAGAGATCAGCTTCCTTTAAAGTCAGATGTCAGTCCTCTATAGAGCCAGACTGCAGTCATTAAATGTTTTATATATATATATATATATATATATATATACCTAGCAAACTTTTTTTTTTGCTTAATAGACATCTATGCCTTGGCTAAAACATAGCTAAATTTGTGCTAAAAATCTAATATATGTCTAACAATTGTCCAAAAATAAACTTTTGCCATTAAACAGAAATGGAAGTTTACCCATGTGAAGTCTGTCTAATCTGTCTATTTGATTAATAGTCTATTTTTGCATTATTTTTAGATGTCTAGATTTTCACTGACAGCCTTTAGTCTTGTTTTGGGCAAGACGTAACTGTTTAGATGTCAATTAGATGTCTATTAAGCACAAAATTGATTGGTGGTTATACAGCTATGGAAAAAATGAGACCACTTGAAAATTCTCTATTTCTCTGTATTTACTGGATTTATAATCATATGTATGAGTTTATAAACTATGTATGAGTTCATATTTGCTTTATCAAATAAAGGTACCCAGCAGGCACACAACGTCATATGATGTTGATCTTTAGTTCTATTTTGGTTGTGACGTCAAGTGACCAAAATTTAATGTCAATTTGCTGTCTAATACAGATATCAGCTGATATCTAATACCAACGTCATCTGGCAGTGATATTTGGTTGGTTTTAGGCTGTGGCATTGACTAACTAAAATTCAATGTCACTTTAATGTCATAATGTGATGTCCATACAATGTCAAAAGCTAACATCATTAGCCGTTGATCTTTGGTTGTTTTTATGTTGTGTAGTGAACTAACTAAAATTCATCCTGACGTTGAAGTCTGACCTCAAACTGACGTCAACCCGATTTTCACATATACCCAAAATTCAAAGTTAGCCTGATGTTGGAGTCCAACGTCAATTTAACATCTGTGTGATGTCCGGTGCCTGCTGGTTATAATAACATTGCTTTCGAATTTGAAATAAAAATATTGTCATTTTTTTTTCAACAAACAAATGCTTTTATTTGTTGTGATAAAAAATAGAAGTTATTCTACCAAATATTAATTTCATTGGACATTGGAAATGTGTTGTCTAAAAATGAATGTACATGGCATATACAAAACAATGGCACCTTTCGACAATCTGACTTCTCTTTTAAAGAATATCTTTGTTTGATTTGCTAAATTACTGCATTGATCAATGACAGTTTGGTTTTGATTCACCTAAATCAACCATTTCATAAAGAGAACAGATTGACAATAATTTTGCTAAGAAAAGAGTCCTTTTGCTATTGACAGAGTAAAGAAGTACAGGAATCACTTTCAAACCAAACAGCTTTCTGTTGGTCAAGGTGGCAAATCTGCTTGACCATCCTGAACCCATTACAAAATCAGCACAAGAAAACACACAATTCCAAATCATATTTGATCCAATTGAAATAAGATTGCTTCCAAGGAAATTCAAAGAACAAAAGCAGATTTCTTTGCAAGTTCAGAATCTTTGAGAATCTTGAGTGTGTTGACTTTTCACTGTATGTTTCTTTATGTTTCATTTTTTATTATTTTTGTTCAAAATGCACATTAAGTAGTTTTCATTTAATATCCAGATCTTAAAATTCACATCGAGCATTCAGATTTCAGGACAGAACTGCTAGCTAATTAATTTTATATGCATATAGTGATGTCATTCCTATTATTATCTTTCTTCCTTGACTGAGTAATGTCACGTAGATATTATGTGAGCCTGAAAGATGTTCTTCACATAATAAACAAGTCAGAGCACATTAGAAGATATTAGGGCAAGTCTAATGTAGGTCAAATTTCCAGCTAGTCTTTTCTCCAGGGGAGGTTTTTTTCCCCCCTTTCAGATTTAAGCTCCAGACACTGAGCTTCGTCCTAAAAAGACCTCATGGTGTAAAGAACACAGCTCCTGTCTTCAGTTGTGTTCGACTGTGATGCACTGAGTCTTTTCTCTGAGGACGTCTCTGCCAGGCAACAGATGAAAATGTTCTCCATGGCAGAGTAGAAACACCTCAGAAGGGAACATCTCCATAATTGACAGGCCTCTGACAGCTCTGTCTCTCAGTGTAGAGGGTGTGTGACATGTTTGCAAAAGATGATCTCTTCATCTGCATATAAACCTTTGAAATGCTAACATAACACATTATATAGGCCTATAATGTGAATGTTTAAATAAGCAATCAGTTATATACACTGTTAACAATTTCCCGTAGACTCTACAGTAACTTCATTATTTATACAGTGATTTCATTCATTATATACTCTGGTGTTGTTTAAAAGAACATATTACTTTGTGGTCTTATGTGGAATACATACAGATATGTTTGAAAGACTGCACAACTTAGTTTGTAATGATTATGTAAAAGTGTTCTCTTGAAATCAAAATATGCAGTGTTTAATATGCCCGTGCAGGTGTGGACGTCGTTAGTCTTATATTCAAGTTTATTTATATAGCGCTTTTTACAATGTAGATTGTGTCAAAGCAGCTTAACATGTTCTAGTAAAGTCCAGATTTCAGAGTTTAGTTCAGATTAGTTCAGTTCAGTTCAGTGTGGTTTAAGTTTCACTGTTGAAAGTTCAAATACTGAAGAGCAAATCCACCGAAGCGCAGCTCCACAAGTCCCGATCCGAGCAGGCCAATGGCAACAGTGGCAAGGAAAAAAACTTCACCAATTGACGAAGTGAAGGAAAAAAAACCTAGAGAGAAACCAGGCTCTGTTGGGCACGATCAGTGAACAATTAATCTGCGCAAGTTAATTCACTGAAAAAACAGTTTGTTTTGGTAATCTTTAATCAAAATTTGACCATTTGCTTATGCTCTAAAATGTCGGTTCTTCTCTGATGATGTCAGTTTGACAGCTTGGGCGGAGTATGGAAGATGAGAGGAGGAGCAAAAAATAAACAAACCCCGGCCCTACTCGATATTCTGTTTGAATTAGAGCATTCTTGGAACATACAGCTTATTATATTATTTGTACTTATTAATCAGCTTTCTGGATTCAGATTGAATTGGAACATTGGATAATTTGTACCAGCCAGTTGTTATTGTAAAATAAATCCCTAACCCTGTTTACTCGGTAGGATTTATTCTGTGAAAGCAACCTGCAAGATGCACATTATCTTTTACTTGATAAGTGTTCGCTTATTTTTTACAAAATGTTGAAAAAAAACAAACATTGTCAGCTGTCATAGGATATGATATTTAATATTGTTCTATACAATCACAGTATATTTGGACTAAAACCTTTCAGGATAAATAAGGATACATGTATTTTGATAGCTTTTTGGGAGAAATCAAACTTCACCTCCAGTGATGTACTAACTGATTCAAACAAATAATAAAATCATTGAATTGTTTGAGCCAATGAATCAGTGATCAACTCAAGTGCTGAGTAGTTGCTTGGACACAATCGTTGACTGCAACTTGGACTTTGAATGAATCATTCTGATTAGTTCAGTGAACAGATTAACTCAACTTTTAGACTTTTAGATCTTTTTAAATCGGTTTGATAAACCAATAGATCAAATAATTTAATATCAGGTTCTGACTATGTCAGATTGACATAGTCATGACATATGAATGATTCAGTGAGGTCTTATAGAGTCATTGAAGTATTAACTTTTTAAAACTTTTTAAGTTCAGTTTTGGACTTTGAATGATTCAGACCAGTCAACCAATTCATTGAAAAGATCTGACTCTAAAGAATGATTTGAATAAATGATTGAGTCTTTGGATTATTATGTAATCAATATAAAGCCAATTACCTTAGTTTTGATCTATATATATGAATTAATGTTTTATACCAGTTTAGTAAATTGGATAAACCCATTCAGAGTCATGTATGATTCAAATGAGTCATCGAGTTCTTCAGTGAGATATCAACTCAAGAACTGAAAAAGAGTTTTGACTTCAGTTTTGGACTATTAATGATTCAGACCACTCTTGTTTCTTTATAAGACAGAAGTTTAATCGGTAATTGACCTTGTGCAGTAATACAGATGACTGATTTCCATTTACTGCAAAGACTGGAATGATTGAATCATAATACTAATGCTTTGAATACCCTCTGCTCAATATGCATGAAATAGACTAGACATAAAGCTAATGAAATGATCATCGACAGTATGGACTTCTTTTAAGCATCTCATCGCAAATTATTATACATTTCCTTTAGAATGATGGTTTATATGTGTGTTAATGTCACATATAAAGGCAAAATGTAACGGTGGAATCAGGAGGTAAAAGGTTTTGTCAGATGTCAGAGACATGAAAACATTTTTTAACCCCCGTTATATGACAGTCTTTTTTAATGTGTCATTTGAAATCTCACTCCAGTTCTTCCTCTCTCTTTTGTTCACGCCTCTCACAGGACCTCACATAAGAGCCAGAGAGCTGAAAGCCTATTATCTGCCAACACTTTCGACAGGGAACTGTTATCTGTTTTCATGTCTCAGAGCTAGTTTTAAAGACACACACGCTCACACAACAGTCTCTCTCCACTTTTGTGGTTTCAAAATCAGGGCAGATTCAAGAACAAACATACACTCGCACAAAAAAAAGAAAACAAAGAACGTCTACAAAGTGTTAAAGAAGAAAACGGTGCCTCTATTATAAACTAAAGAGAATCATTAAACAAAGGAGAATTAGAAAGAGGACAGAATGAAAATGCACAATTCAGCATTGACAGAAATCATCCTGCATTCAGAGCCAAAGTTTTCTCTCCTGCAGAATAACTGTTTCCAATTGGAAAGAAAGTTTCATAATAACTGCTACTTATGAAAGTGACAGGTTTATGGAAGTTCAGTACTCAATATTTAATTTTTAGAGATTTTTCCAAATGTTCATATTGCTCAAAATATTTTTGAGGGGTTTGGTGAAATTATTATACAGTGAAATATTCATATAATTTAAAATGAATATTTTTCTATATTAATATTTAACATGTAATTTATTTCTCTGATGCAACGCTACTTTTTCAGCATCATTACTCCAGTCTTTGTCACATGATCCTTCAGAAATAATTCTAATAAGCTGAATTGCTCAAGAAGCATTTATTATTATGATCAATGTTGAAAACACATGTGCTGCTTAATATTTTTTGGGATACATTTTGTCTCCTTGTTAAAAATGAAAAGTATTAATTTCTTTAAAAACTGACCCCAAATATAAAGATTTTGTGGATGTATACGAAAGCATATTCATTTAAATATAAGCATATATTTACAAATGTATTGCTTATATTGTTATTTTATCAGTCAACATTAGCTGATGTTCTTGTGTATAAGTGTGAAACAGGATATTTTTATACATATTAAACATAATTATTTTATGTTCTATACATATTTCATAAGTCATTTTAATCTGATGGGCCTCACGGTGGCGCAGTGGATAGCATGATCACCTCACAGCAAGAAGATCACTGGTTCGAGCCTCGGCTGAGTCAGTTGGCATTTCTGTGTGGAGTTTGCATGTTCTCCCCGTGTTGGCATGGGTTTCCTCTGGGTGCTCCGGTTTCCCCCACAAGTCCAAAGACATGCGGTATAGGTGAATTGGGTAAGCTAAAAGTAGTCCATAGTGTATGTGTGTGAATGAGTGTGTGTGGATGTTTCCCAGTGATGGGTATGGGTTGCAGCTGGAAGGGCATCCGCTGCGTAAAACATATGCTGGATAAGTTGGCAGTTCATTCCGCTGTGGCGACCCCTGATTAATAAAGGGACTAAGCCGAAAAGAATATGAATGAATGAATTTGATCTGATCTTATATGCACACATTTCAGAGTGACACACAATCAGACGTCAATCTAAAATGTATATAAGAATTGATTTTCTATACAATTACATAAAGGGTCTTTATAGTTTCTTTTCAACCCATTCTCATGAACATTTCTTTACAGTTACACACAACCATGTGACCTTTGTTCTGCCTTGAAGTTAAAATTACCTTGCTCCTGATTCCAGGCATGTTTAGGATAGGTCGCTGCAGGACAATGTATTGTTTGCATATGCTGTGTATATTATATTATATTATATTATATTATATTATATTATATTATATTATATT
>CAIGQW010000298.1:1151164-1168085 GCA_903798125.1 Danio choprae | reverse complement strand
GGAAATGGATGTTTTTAAAATTTTAGTACCAATTGGTACTGAACACAAAGCTTTTGAGAACCCTAGACTGTGATCAGGCTATGAAGTCAAGTAGTGCTGCACAATTAATCATAAAAAGTGATTTTTATGTGCATTTTGTCAGATTCTGTCATAAATCTCTAGCATGTGCTTTAAGATGGAGCAGGATTTACTACACAGAGCCATAGTTCACTGACAAGCTATGCAAAAATCGCCATCAATTTAATTGCCGTGGTTCTGGAATCAAAGAAAATTACTCTTGTTTTCATAGCTTCTCTGTAATCTAGAGCTCTGTGTTGCTGCTACATCTGAAAGCATGTGAAAAGGCCACATTTAATGACATGGATTTACTCCAAACTCGCTTCATAACTTCAGTCGAGTGTCTGAAATACGTCCTTCTGTGAGAGATTCTCTAGCTGTGATTATTAGTCACGTTGAATCAATAAAAGCAGTTTAATCTTCTGTTTGATTTCCTCTGTGTTTGTGGCGTATTTGCAGTTTCTGCAGTGGTGTATTAGGCAGCTGCTATATGTTTTGGTGATGTTTTCTTTAGCAGTGCCTCTTATATATAGCTGCATGGCAGAGTTATTGCAAATATTTATCAGGAGCTTTTAGCAATGTATGGTTCCTAAAAAACATTGAAATAATGAAATGACGTGCCCTAATGAAACTAGTGAAAACCTCTGCAAAATGTTTGATGTTCTGTCATAGAATAGTGGAGAATAGTGGTGGGCTGTGAGAGACTAGATATGTTCTGTATGAGACTGTGATGCTCTGTGAGAGACTAGTGATGTCCAGTGAGAGACTAGTGATGTCCAGTGAGGGACTAGTGATGTCCAGTGAGGGACTAGTGATATCCAGTGAGGGACTAGTAACACTCTACACTTCTTACTGATTTTTGACTGCTGCAATCTTCGGAAATTTTAGTAAAAATCTTTATTGGTGCTGCAGTTGTTGCTGTTGTCTAAGGCAGTGGTTCTCAATTCCGGTCCTCGGGCCACCTCGGGCACATTTTGTATGTCTTTCTTACTTAACACACCTGATTCAGATCATCAGCTCGTTAACAGAGAGATCCATGAACTGATCCTTGTGTCAAATAAGATAGACATACAAAATGTGCAGGGCGGGGGGGGCCCAAGGATCAGAATTAAGAACCACTGGTATAAGGCCATGTCCACGCGTACATGGGTATTTTTATAAATGGGGTTTTCTCTGCTTTCGTTTTTAAAAAAAAATCTTCGTCCACATGAAAATGCAGAAATGCACTGCGATGCATGTTAAGGACAATGCCGAACCAACAGGTGGCGATGATGACACTTTTATGCTGGGTTCACATAAAATGTGGAATTAAGTATTTGCATGAGTAAATTGCATAGAAATCAATGTAAACTTGAGAACAGAGGCGGATTACTGTCCTGCAAGCGAACACCACAAAATATGCAATGCGTTTGCCATAATGTGCTGAATTTTGCCTCATTTGCGTCTTTCGGGTTTGGTGTGAACCCAGCCGTGTTGGCCAATTAGAAAGGAGTAAACAGAGCGCATGCTGACGTCATGAGGTGTAAGCTCCAGTTGAAGTGTCCACACGACCACACTGTACCTGGAGTTTTGGAAAATCTTCACCCTGGCTGGAGTTTTCAGAAAGTTTTAGTCACCTGACATAGCGTTTTCATGGAGACAAACAGCAAAATAGCGTAGAAAAGTAGTGTGGTTTTAAAAATACCCATGTTCCTGAAGACAGAGTTTTGCTTTTTTGTTGAAGCATCTTGGTTATTATGTAAAACACTACTCTACCAGTATGGTACAGCCAGAGCTAAATTGCTTACAATTTTGATTGATAAAGACTTCATTATTTCTCCCCCAAAAATCAAGTGTTTCTAATTTGATCTCCACTGTATGTGCAGAATGGATGTAAAAACAGCCCAACTGGCCGCCTGCCGTCCTAAACGCTCTGGTTGTGCCAGAGCTGCAGGGCACTCAGCGATTATATACCCACCACATCAGAGCTCCTTCAGTAATCAAATTCATTCTCCGCCAGCCTGCTAACCAGCCCGTCCTCTTTGATACCCGCTCGTTCAGTTTGCAATGGCGCACACCAGACATCGGCGTGGGCTTTTCAAACATAAGCTGTTTTTAATGGTTCTTTAAAGGCTTCCAGAAAGTTGAAAGAAGATCGTAATTGCAGTTTGATTGGTAAATGTGTTTTTGGTAAGAGCAGGAGTGATATGTGTGCCATATGTTTTATGAAGTGTGTGTGTAGGAGTGTCGCCAGTGTTTAGCAGGTGTTTGGCTGCTGTCTTTAGTGGTTTTCTCTAGCTGGGATCTCTGCCACGGCTGACTGCGCTCCAAGAGGTCTCGAGGACCCTTATTGAGATGTACCAAAACATTTGCAAATAAAGACCCATTCATTAAATTGTCTGCTTGTCAAAAGAGTATCTTTAAAATTGGTGTTTGTGAACAGGTTGTTAGCAGGAGGATGTAAACATGCAATGATAACCATGTTAATAATCAGTATGTTTGTTCTGTGGTCGAATGGTATGTGAGGGAAAAAATGGTTGAGGTAAACCTAGCTTAACCTCAAGTGTTTCACCTCTCGGCTATACAAAATATGCTTTAATACTGCTTTGATTTACTTTCTATGACTTAGCAGGGCTTTCGGAGGTATTTTCTAAGCAGTCGTACTGAAAGACCACAGCCATATCTAGAGACCAGAATAAGTCAACATCTATCCAGTTTGTGAGTGTTATTGGCAAAAAATTGCAATGAATCATTTTGTGGTTTTTGTTTGCTAGCAGTCAGATGACAGTTTTTTGCTCTGACATTTTAGAAGGGCCAGAACAACATGCTTTTTCTTCGCTGAGTGAATTAAATTGATGGACTGTACATATTTAATAAAAAAGAAAAACAATTATTCACATTTGGTTGTTTTCATTTAGCATTCCTTATGCATTTAAAATGTTATGCTTATATATGGTACCAGACAAAGGTTTGGTGTTGGCAAGATGTTGCTTTTAAAAGAACTCTTTTTATTTTCCAAGGCTATTTTACCAAACATGCATTAAAAACGGTTATACTGTAAAATATTATTAGTGTTTAAAATGACAATTTTCTGAAGTGTTCATTAGTGATGTTCAGATTTAAAGCCAGATTCAAAGCTAAAAGTTTTTAGTAACCACCATTACTTACTATTTTTCTTTATTTATTATTATATAAACTGTACTAAATCAGAAATTTTTGATTGTTTTGATTTATCTGATTCTATCAGTGTGAGATTGTTTAGGCACCTAGTAACAAACCCTATTATATTTTATGTTTAGGCAGAAGCTTTAATACAAGGTAGACATTTGATCAGTTCTTGCTTCCTCTGGCAATTGAACCCACAGCATTACTAGAGCCATATTCAAATATTTGACCTGCGGTGAACAAATATGCTTAAGTCTTTTTTTCTCAGAATCCTTTTTGTTTGTAATAAGTTGTCAACCGTAAATAACGGTGGCTTCATGCATGTCAGGTTTGTTGTGGTGCAGTTGCTCTCTTATTGCAATTAATTTGAATAGTTTAACAGCAATAGTTTAAACAGCAATATCAAAACCAAAAACCACACCAAACACCATAAAGAAGACCAAAGCTTTTTGGTCCTCAGTCATGATGTTGCTCACTGTAGTTCAGTTAAGCAGGTGTCAAAAATGCAGGTTTTGTTTGTGTATGTGTGGATGTGTGCGTGTATTGGAGGAATTTATGGTGCTATTTTGTCTTTTTTTTTACACAATTCATAAGCTTTTTCAAATCTAACCAAATGTGAACACACCCTCAAACAAAGCTTATTGTACATTTTACAAGAAAATGTAATTTCAGTCTTTTTATTAGTTAATTTTAGAGATGCACCGATTGACTGGCCAAGGTTGGTGGAACATCAACAGAGATCGCTCGAGTTGTCCTGTGCTCCAGGTTCACCAGAAGCAAGAATTTTCACAGATTAATACCATCAGGTTTAAAATGTAATTTAAGGGGAAAAAATATTTATTTCAATCTAAAAATATGTTTTGCTGCATGATTTTTATTTTTTTGCCTTCACAGAGAGAGAGAGAAAACGGTAGCCATGTTAAAGTTGTACCAGAACAAGAAAATAAATATCTATAAAATAATAATACAAAACTATACATACAAATATTACTCAGAACTTATTTCGTAAGCATATATAATCTTTGGACTTTTGTGAATAAGTTATATATAAAAGTTAATATAAGTTGAAAGTGAAATAAGTGAAATAAAAGTTACAAAGATTTAAAAATGACACATTTTGTGTTGTTGCAGTTTGAGAAAAACTGTAATGTTTATTTTAATAATAAATATACACATTTTTTAATAATTAAAAATATGTTTTTGAACAATCCTATAATAAGGGAAAAAAACGCCAATTTATTTATTTTTGTTTTGTATATGACAGTGGTGTCCAAACTCGGTCCTGGAGGGCCAGTGTCCTGCTGAGTTTAGCTCCAATGTGCTTCAACACACCTCCCAGGAAGTTTCTCGTTAATCTAGTATATCTAGTAGTGTGTTTGATTAGGGTTGGAGCTAAACTCTCCAGGACACTGGCCCTCCAGGACCGAGTTTGGACACACCTGCTATATGAAGTCAATAGAAGTTCTTCTGAAAATTATATTTCATATTATAAAATAATAATTATAGTATAGAAAATGGGAACCAGCAAAAATCAGTATAGGCACACAAAAAATTGTTGTTCTTGTTTTTCTTGAATTGGCCAAGAAAATTGCAATCGGTGCATCTCAAATGACTTCATAATTAATAGTGAAGTGTACCAATTTCTAAGTGAAAAAGATTTTCACAGCATTTCTTTTTTCCTGTGTGATTAAGTTTACACTCTCCATTAAGTGTTCACAAACACGTGCAGTTTCCAACAAATCACACTGAAGTAAGGTAAACAATATACATCATCGGCTCGTTCTCATTATTAGTAGCATTATGTCCCAGTTTGCCCTTTAAACATGTGACTTACCTCGGCTCTTAAGGTTTTATAAACCTAGGATTTTAAAGCAGATTATCAGGGTAGTCTGGTCTGACAATCTGTCCAAAGACAAGCAGCAACAGCGGAGCACACTTTGGTCACGTGAATCCACTTTACTAAGACGATTTATGAGCCAGATCACAAATTTGACTCTCTTTATAGCGCATATAGCATTACAGTCATGTTTCTAGCATTCATAGATGTGTTGATTTCTGAAGTGTGTGTGTTTTTAAATCACAAATGTATTGCAGCTGTAAATGAACGCGGTAAAATAAAACAAAAGCTCGGAAATGAAGCGCCGGTTCTGTCAAGTGTACTATTTTCCTGAAGGTGTGAAATTGGATGTGGCGCGTAATGTGAACGTTATGCTGTTATTGCTGTGGAGGTTATATCCTTCAATTAGTGTCACTGATCAGCTTCTGCCTGCAGGCTCATTCGTGAGACACATCGGTGCAGAGAAACCACGCTAACGCTCAAGCCAATAAATCATCCTTGTGCTCCTCCAGCACCTGCACACTACACCGTCTGCCAGACAGCAATTTTATAAGGGATATAAAGGATGATAAGAGCTGTTAGTGCGGTGGATGTTGAAGAGTTTGTGTGTGCGCAAGAAGCATTTGTTTTGCTTGAGTGAAAAGGTGGCATAAACTAGATGTTTTTATGACCATACAGAGAATTTTGTTCATCAATTCATAAAGGTTGTTTAATAAAATGTATATTTATTTATGTTATGTTCACATCCTGATAGCAATCATTAAATGAGGTGGTCAGAATGTATTTATATGTATTTTAATATTCTGTGGATGGTTTAGGATCAATTGGTCTGAACATTATGAAAGGCTGTACCTGCCTATCAAAATATGTAATTGCATGCCTCTGAGCACCCTGTTTGTGCAGAAAGTATTATATTATTGGTGTGTTCATGAATGCTGTTTAGACAGAGAATGGCAGGCAATTATCGACAACCTAACTGTATATGTACTAGTGTACTCTCTGGTGAATGTTACTTGATGTATTGTAGTGATGTTTTCTAGTGTGTGTTCATGCGTTCAGGAGGTGTGGCTTTGGATGGTGATTTACTGGGTGGGATGTAGGCATTCAGGCTAATGGTTGCATTTTCCAAGATCCTCTTTTGCATCTTTAAGTATTAAATATATAAGTGATACCAGAATAAATATAACAAACATATATATACAAACATATAACAAAAAAATAATTTATTTTAGTCTTATTTTTTAATTTATATAAATGTATTGCACAGTTCAAAACAACTGCAGGGTAAGAAAATGAGATGCGTCATATTTCATAAAATGTTTCATATTTGTAGATGAATCTAGCAATAACAACTGTGCCATTATACAGGATATCAGAATTTTTTTAAATGTATTATCTTTTATTATTATATATTTTTTTAAATGAATGTATGTAATCTTAAATTAAAGAAGTTCAGCAAAGATCTTATGGAACTAAATAACTTATACTGTTTGATAGGGGTTTCCCAGAGATGGGTTGCAGCTGGAAGGGCAGCCGCTGCGTAAAACATATGCTGGATAAGTTGGCGGTTCATTCCGCTGTGGCGACCCCAGATTAATAAAGGGACTAAGCCGAAATGAAAATGAATGAATGAATGTTTGATAGGGTTTTAAGAAAAAAGGGTTTGTATGGTTTTGGGTTTGTATTTTGAGAAAAAGCTCAAAAGTAAAATCAAAAAATACAACTTTTTGCTCCTGTTTACCACGTGTGCCAATATTATGGAGGGCACTACAGTGCATGCGGAAAGTATTCATAGCGCTTCACTTTTTCCACATTTTTTTATTTTACAGCCTTATTCCAAAATGGATTAAATTCATTTATTTCCTCAATTCTACACACAATACCCCATAATGACAATGTGAAAAAAGATTTCACAATTTTTTGAAATTGTTGCAAATTTATAAAAAATAAAAAACCTGAACTCAAAGTGACTTCAACTGACTTCCACAGTAGGAACCAAAAATACTATGAAAGTCAATGATTTCTTTTTTCCAACATTCTTCGATATATTTAGTTTCGATATAGTAGTGTTGTGGGTAGCACAATCGCCTCACAGCAAGAAGGTCGCTGGTTTGAGCCCCGGCTGGGTCAGTTGGCATTTCTGTGTGGAGTTTGCATGTTCTCCCCGTGTTGGCGTGGGTTTCCTCCGGGTGCTCCGGTTTCCCCCACAGTCCAAAAACGTGCGCTATAGGTGAATTGGGTAAGCTAAATTGTCCGTAGTGTATGTGTGTGAATGAGTGTATGGATGTTTCCCAGTGATGGGTTGCAGCTGGAAGGGCATCCTCTGCGTAAAAAACATATGCTGGATAAGTTGGCGGTCTATTCCGCTGTGGCGACCCCAGATTAATAAAGGGACTAAGCTGAAAAGAAAATGAATGAATGAATAGTAGTGTTGTATAGAAGAAAGAAACACAAACAGGTTTGGAACAAGTGGAGGATTTTCATTTTTGGGTGAACTAACCCTTTAAACTGTGTAAAGGAATCTGTACCAATTATCATCCAATACATCTGTTTTACATTAACGGATTAGTTAGCTGCTCACTGAAGATGAGCTTTGTCTCTCAGCATTACAGTGAGAAGCAGCTGATTCAGTGATGTTGGTTGCATCAGTCCACTGAGCTCGTTTTGTTTCCCTGCGGCCTCCTGCTTCCTCTGTCACAATGAGCTCAGCACTGCAGGGGGATCCACTTTCACCCAGCAACTGCTGATGTGCTGATGCTCACATTTCAGCCACACGCACTGTGATTATCTGTTGAAGAGAGCAATCTGCCCTTCACATCACCCTCTGCGTCCAGACTGCAGTGATTCTGCAGCCCTTCTGACTGTCCTCTCTGCTTTAATAACCGTCTATAATAGTAAACGCGTATTCTAGTCTCTCTGAAGGCTCTCAAATCAAAATATGGTAGATATTTTTGACATCATCATTTTGTAACACTTTGTTTTTTTGTGTGTGTATTATGTAATGCTTTTATAAATGTTACCCACTTTTATGTTGTTGTTTTTTTTTATTTGCATAACCCATCCATTATTCACTTGCATTATATATGAATATGAGCAGAAGGATAATGTTAGAAATTCAACTTTTATACTAATCAACTTGAGGGAGACACCTATTGACTAAAGTTTCATTTTTCATTATGAATATTTTATATCGACCCGTTTTGTAGAGATGGTCGTATTCCCGAATTGCAGATGCTTTGAAAGCTTTTCAAAGCGTGATTCGAAACATTCATGTCACGTGACTAGCACTCCAGCGGCGAGCAATTTGGCTGTGTAACACAACGGTGCCGGACAACGCGGTTGAGGGTCCACGTGCAGTTTTTTTTATAAGATTAGTCAGACAGGCAACGTTAAAACAGGGGTTAACAGATACATACAGGTAATCCAGAATTGTGGTCACAAACAGGTAAATGGTCAATACAGGTGGCAAGGAATCAAAGCAAGAAAACAAGGCAAGGGTTCAAAACACGTCTAGGCTAGACGAGACGAGACAAGAAAACGATTCGTAGTGCTACAAGACAACAAGACTCAGCAAAGTCTGTGTGTTTGTGTGCTGTATATATGGTCACTGTAATCTGTCTTTGAGCAGCTCCCAGCTGTGTGTGTGTGTGTGTAATCAAAGAAGAACCGGAACAGGTGAGTGTCTGGTGCATGACAGGATTTGTAGTTCCTTTGATGGCAGATTTGTAGTTCTCCAGCTATCTGTATGGACTAGATTGCTGGTGATTGTGACAGGCTGTCTGCATCAAACGCAACACGTTTAACCTATTTAACATGATTAAAAGTACATAAGCTGATGTTGTTACTGACTTTCAGTTTCAAACCGTTTTCCAGATCGGAGTTATGGAGACTAACTGTTGCTGCTTACAATAATAGTATGGCAATGAACGTCACGTAAAATGGTATTCACATTGGTAACACTAATAAAGCACATAATCAGTACCTGAGGAAATAATTGTCATAGTAGCACATGGTGTTGTTTTGCAGCGACATTTATTCTTGTTTATAAAATAGAAATTTCGCACGTAGCTGTCGCTCATAGGACAACAATTAGTTTTAACATAAAAACAAAAGATAGCTTTAATAGATTGATAAGGGTATTGGGGTGTTTCACAAGCGTTTTCATTATTTTAAACCATTTTCTTCTGGACTCTTGTTTTGATAATGTACTACTGATTGTATGACACAGCTTTCCTATTCCCTTGTCAATTATCTTGAGTAAACCGGGTTAAACTAGCTGCAGTGATTGTGCAGCGCATCTGTCCTTTCCACTTTCAGAGCTCAAAGCCTTCAGTCAACACTAATGAGCTGCTGAGAGAAGTAAATGCCACCACACACACACACACACACACACACACACACCACCACTGTGTTACGCCAGCCTGTGATTCTGCCTTTAAGCTGGCGGACGGTTGCGCTGACACATAGTGCATCCTCAGAGAAATACAAAATAATTGGTTGTTGTTTGGGCTTGGTTTTATTTGGCGACTAAACAAAAGTTCTCTCTGTCTTGTTTTTTTTTTTCCACCTTCACAGTAAATAAGCACAAGCCGTGGATTGAGACCACATATCATGGTATCGTGACAGAAAACGACGACAAAGTTCTGCTGGATCCTCCTCTGATAGCCTTGGATAAAGATGCCCCTTTGCGCTACGCAGGTAAGATCCTCCATCTTCTGGTTTTTGATGGCAGCCATTTTGCTTCCTCATGCTTTCTGAAACTTAAAGGGGTATTCACATCAATTAATGAAAGTTGTGTTGTTATTTCTTTCATGAAATTTGTTTGTTTATTTTTTTAACGAATGTCTTGTAGGTTCATATTGTTTGTAGTGGAAGTGAATGAGACTGTCAAGATTTAAAACAAACAACTGAACAAACTAAAAAATAAATAAATAAAAGCAGTTATATATTTGTGCATGTATTAATATAATTAATATTAATTATTCAATTTTTTCAAGACAAGTAATATCTTAAAATGACAATAAAAAACAAAGTTAATGTTCTTGAGACTGTACTCCTTGCTACAGCGATATTGTCACCGAGTAATAATAATCATAACAATAATAATAAAAAATGTATTACTTGAAATAAAGTAAACATTAAAATAAAAGGAAAACAAAATTGTAATTTCTTAGTTTAGTTTAGTATACTTAGTTTAGGGTCGAGAGCTAATACAAAACAAACTACAGAACTTACATATAAAAAACACACACACAATTGCTAAACAAAACTAAATTGAATAAACTGAAATATTATTTATTTTATCTAGCTGTAACATTTCTCGCTTTCATTTAATTGTAGATATTTTGAATAAAGTGTAAAAATAACTATAAAATTACCTACTATAAATGAAAACAAGAACAGAAAATCAAAAAAAAAATGTTTGACAATATTAACAAAAATTAGATTTAATAGTATATCAGCAAGACTAAAATAACTATTTTGCTATGGCTCTCAATTGAAATTTGGCAGATTTCTGACATTGTTTTAAACACCACTAGTTCTTTGTCATTTGATACTTGAAGATTAATAAATGCATCATATTGGACAGCCCCAAACATCACTCACTTACATTACAGAAGTTTCATCTTTAATTATGAACAATTTTATGGACACCCACTAGTTAACTGATTAAAAGTAACAAAACGTGGTTGGACTGTGATGAAATATTTAAATCATGGGATTGTCAGCAGATTTCTTTTCTTATTAAAAGTCATCTTGTGTTCATTTAGTCAGCTAGCAAGTATAATTAAAGTCTTCAGTGAATTTTGTTTTCAATCACTTTTCTTTGGACTCTTGGTTAAATAATGCACAACCGATGATATGACAAAGCTTCCCTACTCCCTTCATTGTTTCTTTGTTTTAATTATCATCAGTAAACAGGGTTAAACTTTTAAAATAGCCCTATAATGAACCATAATTACATTTTGAATAAAAAAGCTAATGTCATCAGTCTGCCTATTGAACTTAATACTGTACTGATGTGACTGGTGAAGGCAGCTCCCGATGCTAAATGGTTTATAGATATTCTTGCGAGTTCTAATAGGTTAATGGCGCTGTTTGTTTGTTGTTTTAAACTTCTAGACTCTACAATATTTTCTCACACCCCTAGACATAGGCCAAACTGAATATTTAAAACACAGCTTCCATTGATAGTCAATATTAGAGCCATTAAAAAAACACATGCTTTATGGTTACACTTTGCAGCAACTCCACAATGAATTAATCATTTGAATGTGTTTTAAAGGCCTATATAAGCATTGTAAACCAGTTTAAAGCATTTGGGCACAATAAATGACAATATTTGTAACTTTCATGAAAGATTCATTGTATTTATGTATATATGATGAAGATTATCATGTTATTTACATTTGATTATTCAATTTGTGTACCTGAATAGTGGTAGACTCCCAAGCACTGTTTATTTTATTTTTATCTTTGCTCTACTGTGTTTATCAACGCTTGTTATTGGTTTAATATACAGTACTGTGCAAAAGTTTTAGGTCAACATTAAATCTGTGTTTTACTGATGGTATAACGGATACATGTGACCCTTTACCACAAAAACCTATCATAAGTCATAAGTGTCATTTCTTTTTGTTAAGGTTTATACAGGGTGAGCCTCACAGTGGCGCAGTGGGTAGCACGTTCGCCTCACAGCAAGAAGGTCGCTGGTTCGAGCCTCGGCTCGGTCAGTTGGCGTTTCTGTGTGGAGTTTGCATGTTCTCCCTGTGTTGGCGTGGGTTTCCTCCGGGTGCTCCGGTTTCCCCCACAAGTCCAAAGACATGCGGTACAGGTGAATTGGGTAGACTAAATTGTCCGTAGTGTATGAGTGTGAATGGGCGTGTATGGATGTTTCCCAGAGATGGGTTGCAGCTGGAAGGGCATCCGCTGCGTAAAACATATGCTGGATAAGTTGGCGGTTCATTCCGCTGTGGCGACCCCAGATTAATAAAGGGACTAAGCAGAAATAAAAATGAATGAATGAATGAATATACAGGGTGAATAAATTATCTTTCAGTTGATGTATGGTTTGTTAGGATAGTTAGGTTAGAGTTTGAATTATTTTGGTTTAATTGTTTAAGACATGTGAAAGACAATGTTGGAGAGAGACAGTTTGTCCTGATTTGAGCTGGATTTCTACCAGTGTTGTAGGCAATATGGTCTGAATTGGTGGAATTGTGAATGTTGAAAAGTACAGATTTAGTTTTAATCTATTATGCCATTCCTTCTAGAAAGGACTTCAGTTGTAATAGTTTTCATTTTCAGCACGATAATGATCCGCTAATTGCATTGAATTCCTGTTTGGAGAAAGAAAACTCATGAAATGGTCTCCACAGAGCCCAGACCTGAATATTATAGAGGCTGTATGAGATCACCTGGACCGAAAGAGAAAGATATGACACTCTAAACCTGAAGAAGATCTCTGGAAAGTGCTAAAAGAAGCCTAATATTACAAAGCACATTATTTCAGGAAATGTCAGGACAATTAGAACAAAAGAGTTGCCAAGGGAAGCCATATTAAACATAGACTTTTGCTTTAAGAGGAAATGTTGTGTTGTTGTTGTTTTTTTTTGTATTTATTTCCTAATTTTTTTCTGTTTATTTTCATAAAGTGACTGATTGATTATATATTGTGCCAAAGTCTTAGCCCAACATAGCTGGTATAGTGCTTAGGACTTTTGCACAGTACTGTAGTTCTCAGTGTATCTCAATTACTTCAAAAGTATGATTTCTTTTCCCAAAGAGGGGCATTTAAGTCATCTGGTGAAATTATACTTAATATAGCAATGTGTGCTGCAGAAAAATCAAATATTGCTATGTAATTTTTTTCAATATCGTGCAGCCCTAGCCAATATGATAAATGGGATGCGGAGCTTTTCCCTTATCATTTCCAGACATACTGCAGATAGTCAGTTTGAGGATCCAATTGAGGTACTTTTAAGCACACTGGACTAATAAGTTCATATTGAATCAGTACAGGCGATCCATAAACCTGCCACTTTTAATAAATTGCTCCTCTCGTTGGCCAAGCATCTGCTCCCCAGCTCTTCTGATACCAAGATCAATGACGTCGGCTTGTTTTCCTGCTAAAGGGAATGTGCAGCCTTAGCATTGGCCATTTTTAATCACTTGGAGATTTACTTTGACCTCATTTCAGATCTCAGCGGTCTATTGTGAACGCGCTCCCTCGTTCTCAAGGTTTTAGTTCTCTCCTGAATATGGGACACTGCTAGCGAGCTAACATTTGGGAGAAGGATTGGTCTGCGCGCTAATGTGGTGTACCTTGGGTTATTTGTATATTTCAAAGCATTTGGGTCGTTATTTATTGCTAATCATCCCCTGATGTAGCTCATAAATAATATAGGATTTCTCCATAAGGAATGGTTTGAGCGGGCTTTGTTTGTGGGAGCCAGCAGACATTTGGCGCACTGATTGTATTAAGAAGCTGTGTTAAATTCACTTTGAAGCATCACATGGCTGCGTGGGTGACTGCTGCAGTCTTGGCTTCTCTGCCAGTCCTGCTCGCTCAGGACATGGTGCCATGCTGACTAACTCGCTTTATTCTGATCAGGGAGCTTGGCAGAAGCTGTGGAGGACTGTTGTGGCATTAAGATTTGGTTAAAGCAGAGCAGACTTTTAAAAGGTTGTTGAGCTGTACAAGCACTCATGTATAGCTTTAATTTTGGTGTCCCCTATAAAGTTACATTTACAAAAGTGATTTTATATGCACAAATAAAAGCGTAATAAATGTTTACAATAACATTTGCCAAAAAAAAAGTCAAAATGTTTGACTACCATCCCGCTCATAACAGATAATTGCATACAAAAATTGTAATAATAATAAGGGGATAATATATATTTTTAATTATTAAAAACTGACAATCAAATGAGACCTATTGATGTATAATGGCAAAGTATAATAATTTAAAATGTGAAAGGACCAATAATTAATTTTTTGGGCTGTACTTTAAGGACTCTTTTCAATATTACACAAAATAATTTTTTTTTCTGAAAATCCTTGACCGTCTATATATTTTAAACTACTGTCACTGAATGACATTTCAGTAGGATGTCTTATACGTTTCATAATAAAAAAGTAACAAAACAAGGCACATTCTAAAAAATGAAAACATCTTAAAGCGTAGTTTACTCAAAAATGAAAATATACTAACTACTTACCTTGTGTAACTACTTGAGTATCTTTCTTCTGTTGAACACAAAGGGAGATATTTTGAAGAATGCTGGAAAAATAGCCATCGACTTCCATTGTATTTTTTTTGTTTCAACTATGGATGTCAATGGCTGCTGGTTTCTAACATTCTTTTGAATATCTTGTTTTGTGTTTAGAAGAAAGAAATTTTAATTTAGAACCACGAGTAAATTATGAGCAAATGTTGATTTTTGGGTGAACTATCCCTTTAAGTGATTATAATGAGCTATAAAGGGGGTTTTTGTGAAAGTGCAAAAGTTACACAAAGTTTTTCTCTCCGCAGTAAATGCTTCTTGACTAACAAACAAACTAAAGTGTTTGAGAGGGGTCAGAGTAGACATTGTTTGGAGTCAGTCAATAAAGCCAGTAGGCTGGCATCATGCAAACGTGTTGTGAATCTACATGGATCAGTTACAGAAGTCAAACTGGAATTGCTGACGACTCATTTCAGGATCAAATCATTCCTTTAGAAGACTATCACTTTGCAGACCTTTTACATTCACAAACAGCTACATTATTCACTGCATGATAAACAACTTTTGACAAATACTTTTATACACTGAAAAAATGACCTTTTTAGTGTGGTAACTAATACATTTTTAAATTGTAATATTAAATGTCAAGCATAACTAGAATTTTCTAAGTAAAAGTTTAAATATTTACACATTTACTTTATCTAATAAATGAAGTGGAAAGTGATAAATATTAGAATTTATTTACATGTAATATTTAAGTGTTTTAAATTTTTTTAAGTGTTTTATAAAAAAGTAAAATTAAGTAAATTTGAATAGAAAAGGTAGGCAAAAATAATATACTAACTTGTAACTAATTAGATTTTAACATGTCAGCACTGATAGCCTAGCCCGACATATAGAGCTGATACACTTCAGGCATCCCGACTTCAAGTCCCAGCTCATTGACCTTTCCTGATCTCATTCCCCCTTCTCTCTTGGTCTATTTCCAACGTCATTTCCTGTCCATACACCGTTTCGTCAACAAAGGCAAAATGCCAAAAAATAAATCTTAAAAAAAAAGAATTAACATTTTTAAATAAACTTACATAAAAAATTAATCAATTAACCTTTACTTAATTCATTTAGGAGTGTTTGGTTAAGCGTTTAGTTAATTTCATATAATATTGACAAACTAATTTTACTATTATTAATTTTGTATATGTTTCAAGGATTTTATCAAGTTAATCTTACATTTACATTTAGTCATTTAGCAGACACTTTTGTCCAAAGCGACTATACACTTGAGGAGGCATTCAGCAATTCAATAAGAATAGGCAATTAAAAAAAATATATATATATAAAAAAAATCGGGGGTTTTTTCAGTGCATGTAGTCTATATAAAAAAAAAGTTGGTTCAAAGGTCGCAGTGTCCTATTTGGTGCAGGCACACAGCGCCATGATTGATGTTCTGCTGGCCTTTCATAAAGCAGCTTCAGTTATTGATTTCAACCGCAGACATGTAGTCTTTAGAGAGCTCTTACAGTCAATCCCATCAGTGGAGCACCATCCAGTGCCAGCTCAACGTCAGTTTCAATATTTCCCATCCACCCATTGTCCATAAACTTCTTCAGACGGCTAAAACTAGGTAAAAAAGCAGAAGCAAATCAAATAAACAATTAAGCCCCTCCGCTAGCCTTGTTTCTCACGTCTCAGCTATTGTTACGTCTTCATCGATTCCTCCGCGCAATATAGCAGTCTGAGAGAGGGGATCAATATTCATTGTGTTTCGCCTGATGGGAAATGGAGGGTGATTGTAGTTGGCACTTGGTTGGCACCGGTCTGGGTTTTCAGGAGGAGTGTTGGGGATGTACAGTCATTAAAGCCCCAGAATCCACTGATGAGGCACAAAGCTTCCTCCGCATGACTTGCTCTGAACAGCGGATCCTAATGGAAAATCCATCTCTAATTGTAGGGGTAAAAACGGGGTGGACAGGGCCACTGATAGGGTCAAACTGGACTCTTAGTGGCTAGCCAAGCAGAAAAGAACCCAAAGGTAAAAAGCCTAGACTTTTAGTGTTGCTCAGGTTATGATAAATGGTAGTACTCTTAAGGAATTTTTTTTGCCTGACCTTTAATGTTTCATACAGTTGCATCATTCAGTATTTTAACCCTAACAGGGAAGCTATGGCTATTTGCTCCTGTGGTCAAGTCTGTTTTTTGGTGTTTCTGTGCCTGTTAATGTGGACTCATCAGAGTATATTTGTGCTGTTGGCAGTCATTCAGGGCTCAGAATACCTTCAACATGAGTGTGATGCAGATGTACAGATTTCCTCATGCAGCAATTTGTGCTATAGCTGATATAGCCCCCCAAAAAGTTCCCCCTTTTTCTTAATTATATTTATTATAAATACTTCAGAATTGATGCATTTGGAATGTTTTTTGAAATAATGAATTCATTTTTACTTTCAATAATAACAGTTTTAAAAGTTAGTTTGAATTATTTTATTGTATTTATTAATTTTATTATTTATTTGACTCTAGAGTTTACTATATGTTATACAGCAAAAAAAATCTATGTGTTGGTTCTATGGCTAAACAGCAAAAAAAATCTTTGAAGAATATGTCAATCAGCAGTATTTACTTTTGAACATTTTGAACATTTTAATGATGATGCAA
>CAIGQW010000298.1:1132852-1145352 GCA_903798125.1 Danio choprae | reverse complement strand
CAGTGTTGAATTCTATTGAGTCTGATATGGTATGCGGTCTGTGCTGACTTGCGCATATGATACGTTTTGTATTATCAGGTCTCTAGACTAGAGCAGCCCTTACTTTGTTAGTTTGTCAGTTTTATTTTAACCCAGGCTAATGGGAAATATGTGCCTCAACCTACATTTTATGCTAAACATAAAATACGTTTCTCATGGTACATTTTGTTGCACATTTCAGATAACTGATTTACTAGAGGGTGCTGTCTACATATTTTCAGATCTGAAATACATTACTTAGGGACTGATTCAGATACACGTCCTTCTTGTACATGTCCACAAGAAGGTGGGGCTTGTTGTACAGATCACCTAGCGCAGAGGACTCCAACCTTATTCGTAGCACCGACCAGTGTTTGTATTGTTCATTTTGTCATGGACCAGGTGGGTTGAGGGGGAGGTGTTATCAAGTACTTACAATTTAAGAGTTCAAAGATCAAATAAATCAACTTGAGCAGAATATTTGCATATGGTGAAAAAACACAAGTAAACTAGCACGAGTGAGTTGAGTTTGATGTAGTGAACTCAGCATTAAAGGGTGAACTCACAATAAAGTGGGACTGCATAGAGAGTAATTTTCCGACGTATGACGTGACTAACAACTGACCCAAACCCAACCAATAGTGATTTTAAAAGCAAATGTAAAAGAAAAAGTGCACCACATAGTTTAACCTTGATTTTTACATTGGAATCATGCTTCTCTGACTCAAACCAAAACAAAGATAGTCGAGGCGCACATATTCCGTTACAAATCATGGACATCATTAAGTTATTTGGTGTTTTTTTGTTGTTGTCCTTTATTCATTGATAATATGTTCCTGTAAATATCATTAGTAACAAATGTTGTTGGCATCATACTGCCCCGTAGTGTTCATTTGACCCTTGAAACTGCAGTCAATTGTATGTTAAAGTATGTTTTTGCGGTTTCACAAAAATGTAGGCTGAAGCATGTATTTCTAATAAGTCTGTGTTGCTTAATTCACCCCAAAGGAAAGCACATTTGCTCTTTCTCTGTCATTTATTCCCATTAGAATGTTATTCACCATGTAGAACAGGCATCATTTTGAATGTCCTAGTTGGCTGAATGCCGACTATAAGTATGTGTGTGTGGACATTCAGTAAAATGATTTTTTCCCCCCTCAGTGCTTGCTGTATAGGTGGGTTTACTTCTCACAGTCACCTTTTGGGTTGTTGCCCATATTGTTATGACTAATAAATGTGGAGTAGTTCTCTGTCTGCTAGCGTTTATTATTCGTTTTTAAATATATTAGATTGTTTAGGTTTCATGTGAAAATGAACAATTTCTGCTGAAACAATAACGTCTTGTTGGGGCAGAACAATTCAGATATATTTGATTGGTCAGAGGAGCCAATGAGAAGCTGAAGTTTGTGGTGATGTCATATAAATTTGTTGATTAAATTGTTGGTTGCTGGTGGAGGTGAGAAACTGCAAGTTTTGAATGCTTATATATTTAATGCTTAAATTCAATGTTTGTTGTTGTTTTGGAGCACAAGAATAAGATATTGATACTAACACTCCAAAACTTTAATATTGATTTTAGAAGGACTTTAAGCATGATCATTTCGATTTGGCTTTTTTAGCTTGTAAAGTAATTGCTTGTCACTTCTGCTTCTAAACAGGCAACATCAAGAACACAGAGAAGCTGAACTACGGCAAGGAGCGCATGTACAAACTCACAGTGACTGCGTATGACTGTGGTAAAAATCGAGCATCCGAGGACGTCCTGGTTAAGATCAACATCAAGCCCACCTGCAAACCGAGCTGGCAAGGTATCAGTGACCTCTGGCTCTTCTGTCCCTCAGATACTCAAACCAACACAGCTCGATTTGCTTGTTTTTTTCAAAGCTGAAATCCAGGCATGGTCAGTTTTGTAGAAGGTGAAGTGTACAACTTTGTGATTTTATTAAAGCGCGCAATTTTAAAAAAATGAACACAATTTTAACTTAAGGTTAATTCTATCTAAAGTGGAATTTGGACTTAAATACATGAATTTTATTTCCAGAAATTTCTGAAGGATTATGCATCGTGATGCTGAAAATTTTACTTTTCCATCACAGTAATAAAGTACTTTTCAAAATGTATTCAAATAATTTAAAAAAAAAGTTATTTTATTTGTAATAATTCAAGTGTATAGAAAACTGGTCAGATTTTTCAATGTTTGTTCATATTTAACAAAAATGAGCTGTTACAAGCGTAATACAAAGTGTTACTGAACACTTTCTTTAAGTCTGTTTTGCGAATGACATATTTTCTGCCTAATGTTGATAGGATTTAACAAAAGGATCGAGTATGAGCCTGGTACAGGAAGCCTAGCGCTGTTTCCCAGCATGCACCTGGAGACCTGTGAGGAGCCGATCACCTCCATCCAGGCCAGCATCATGCTGGAGACCAACCACATCGGCAAGGGCTGCGATCGAGACACTTACTCTGAAAAATCCCTGCACAAGCTGTGTGGTTAGTTTCAACCATATGATTAGAATGGATTAACATCAAAATCATTAAATGTGATTATGATTTTATGGAATTGCATTTTTTAAGGCAAGACGCTGCAGATTGAATACATATTCTAAACATATTCTAAAATGTTATGTTTAAATATGTAAATAAGGCATTATTTGATTACATATCTGCTAATTTGCATATATTTCTAACACAAAAACCTGTACGGTCTGTCAAAAAAAATTGACACTCCACAATAAACCAGATCATTTTCAGTTTTCTTAATAGTCAGGGGGTCCGTGGGGTCTTAAAAAAGTCTTTAAAAGTCTTAAATGCTATTTTACAAGGTATTCAATTTTGTTTCTGTATGCTAAAGTTTGCCTGAATTTAATCTGCAAATATTGGGATGCTGTGTAGTTTATGAAATCGATAAAATCCTGCTAGATTTAATGTCACGGTGCTTTGTTTACTGCGTTATCCCAGCTGTTTTAAGTGCCACCTGCTGGATTAGCATTTTTATTCAGTATGTGAATAATGTTTTAGCTTAGAATTAGTTTCTTACGATCAGTATTTAGTCAATATACTGTAAGTTATAATGTCGCCAATGTTACCGGTTGAAACCTAAAGTTGCAATGAGGTCTTAAAATGTACAGAAAGAGGCTTAAAAAAAGTCATAAAAGGTATTGAATTTCACTCTTTGATTTCTATTATACCCTGATAGTATAAAATGTTACATGTAATCAGTCAAATTTAGTATGAACAAATCCCACAAAACCTACAGCATACAGATATAAATAAAACTGTTGAATTATGGTCTATAACAGGAGAAAAAAACATTTTAAGAAAATGTCCTTTAGAAATATCTACTGGCATTTAAATGAGACAGAAATTGCAACAAACAACTGAAGAGTAAACTGTTTAAAATGCATTTACATAATCATATTACATGTGTAATCCCATAGGTATTGGCTGAAGCATAATGTAAGCAGTAATTTGGGCCGCTCTGATGAATATCTGTTTGTGTGCTCATCCAGGTGCCAGCGCTGGCACTGTGGAGCTTCTGCCTGCTCCCAGCAACTCTGTCAATTGGACTGTAGGTCTGCCCACTGACAATGGGCATGACAGTGACCAGGTGTTTGAGTTTAACGGCACCCAGGCCATCAAGGTCCCCGAGGGGGTGGTGAGCACCACCCTGAAGGAACCCTTCACCATCTCTGTGTGGATGAGACACGGGCCTGGCGGACGAGAGAAGGAGACCATACTCTGCAACTCCGACAAGACTGGTGATTCACATTCACACACACTAAACACACATACTTGTTTTGGTGGTTTATGAGGACACTCCATCAGTATAATGTATTATAAGTCTAAAAACGTCGAATTATATCAACTTGCCCTAACCCATCCCTTAAACCCAACCCTCACAGGAGACAGGTGGCAAATTTTTAATGGAAAAAAAAACATGTTACGTATAATTTTTAACAGTTTACAAGGACACAGGGTATGTCCTCATAAACCACCTCAACATTGTAATACCTACATCATACCTATGTATTTATACAAATTATAATTTTGACATTATACAAACCATTAAAACCTTCATATACACAGAACACACACACACATACACACACACACACAGGACAGAACGAGTGATGATAAAGCTTACCTTTTGTCCTCTTTGTCATTTTACTACTGTGGGACTGTTAACATGTTACCCTGTTAACACATGTAATTGTGTTATTAATGATGTTAATACATTTATATAATTTCAAATGATGCATAATCAAATGAATTTAATTTTAATTATCAAAGCAAATATTATTGTTATGGTTAATACTGAATTTATACACCTGCTAATAAAGATTATTAAAAATACAGATAGTTGGTTACAGTTGATTTTATTCATAATAATATTGTGTGTGCTTATTATTATTGTATGTGTTTTGTTTAAATAAACAACAGTTAATTCATTATTTTTCTAAATATTAGGGCTACACAATGTTTAACCTTGTTTAACATTTAAATGTTTTGTTTTTCTATGATATATAGTGCAATATGAATATAGTTTCACCAGATGAATAGCTTTATTTCATTCATTTATTTTCTTTTCGGCTTAGTTCCTTTATTAATCTGGGGTCGCCACAGCGGAATGAACCACCTAGCTTTATTTCTGTTTTCTAGAATTGATCATTTTAGACTAATTAGGATGATTTAATCTGGCAGTGCATCTGCATAAAATACACTATACAAATTACAAGCATAATATAATAAGATAAATGGAACAAAGCAAAGGTACAAACAAAATGGGTTTAATCTATGGTTTTCTGGAGAGTGTAAACTGTAAATGGATTGCACTGTATTGTCTTCATGTGTAAAAAAAATAAATGCAATTAATCTTTGTTAAAGCTACAAACATTATAATTTTTTATACACCACAACTTAGTCACAGGCCTTAAAAACAAGAGCAAATAAAAAACTGTAACTCTATTAATGTTAAACTTCGCAATGACTTCACAATGTTCTGAAACGTGGTTCCTGGTCAGCTCTAATCCAAACTTGACTTTGCAGATCCTGCCATGTGACTATTGTGAATGCTCACATTGCAGTATCGATGCTGAAATGATATTTTGTGCAGCCCTTCTAAATATAATTCATTTTCATCGCACTTTTCCAAGCGTTTTATTAGCAATATTCCAAGAAGTTATCTGTTTAATCATTTCAGAAATACCCCATATTTTCTAAGTACAGCAGTCGGTTTTCTTTCATTTAAAAGGAAATCGTATATTTAAAAATATTTAATGATCTATAATGATATAAAATCACATTAGTTGGCGAAATACAACCATAGAGTAGCATCTTGATGTTTTAGATGGCTATTAAAGGGCTTTATCTCACTCTCTGGTCAGTCAAGTGCACTAGAAAAAGCTCATCATCTGGGTCTTATGTAAGGCTGATTACATCACAGTTATGTCCTCGTTTATAGCAACTTGCTTTATTGTTTTCTAGAAGAGTGTGGCTGCAGCAAATACAGCACACAGTGTACAGTTCCTAATAAATCCTTTCATCTGCATCTGAGTGTGAAAAAGCATCGACTATTGCGACATGCCATCTGTCATGTGATAAACAAGTGTATTGAGATGAATGATCATTGACAGAAGTGTGGTTTCATTCTTCTCTATGTGCAGAGATGAACAGGCATCATTATTCTCTATATGTGCACAATTGTCGCCTGGTGCTGCTGCTGCGTCAGGAACCCACCGAATCGGAGAGCTACAAACCTGCTGAATTCCACTGGAAACTCGATCAGGTGAGTCCACTTGAGGCCCTCCGAAGCACAGAGTTTGTCAAAGACACCCTTGTGTGTTACTAAATGCTATGTTTAGCCAGTTAGCGGTGAATGAATAGGTCACCTCATGTGTTGAATTGGTCCATGTGCAATGGACAAAATCTGACGGAATTACAGAGAAATGCATTCGACTTTAGATGAGTGTATATATAGTTCAGATTTATTTTGATTCATGCATTTTAACATTTTAAACCAAAGGATTTAGCTCTGATCGGCTATTGTCAACATTTCATAGCTTTTAATATTGTTATGTATTGCATTACGTAAGGCATTAGCAATACACTTGTTTCACCTACTTAAATGGCCAAGGGTTTAAGCTAGAACAGAGATCTAAGCGAGACTTGCAACACAGACTCGTAGGAAATACATGCTTCAGCCTTCATTTTTGTAAAAGCTGTAAAAATGTACTTTAACATATGCTTTGCTACAGTTTCTAGGTGAAATAAACACTGAATTGAGTGACTTGTTCCTTTTCACATTAATGATATTTACAGTTAATTATGTTTTGGAATAGTTCTTTGCACAACACCAAATTAATACCACAAAAAAAAAAAAACATAATCATGTAATCATATACATCTGCCTCATCTATTTTCATATAGACAACTTTTCTGGCATGGTAACTGTGCAGTAGCTCACTTTGTAGTTTAAGTTCCGGTTTAAGTCCAGTGAAGCACGGTTCCACAAAAGAGATAAAAGCAATGAAAAATCAAGGTAAAACTGTGAGGTCGCAGAGCATTTTCCTCTTATGTTTGTGTTTAAAAAAAAAAAAAAAAAAGGTAGATCAGTGGTTCGCTAGTTGATCTGAACAACGAGCCACACCTTCTTCTGGACAAATAGGATGTGTATCTGAAACGCACAACAAAATGTACCCTGAGCAACGTATTTTATGTTTAGCCAAAATGTAGTCTGAGGCACGTATTTTCAGTGAGCCTGGGCTGTAAAGTTAATGTGTTTCTAAATAGACTAATACCTTTTTGTGGTGGTAGGTTTCCACTTTTTACAAAGCAGAAGTTTATCTGAATCAATTGTCTGCTTTAGTCTGCGGTTATAATCTAGTCTGCAAATATTATTTTCCTAAGGAGATGAATAAACAAACTTGAACTCGAACTTGTCTCTAAAAACATTTTGTTGGACTGCCCAATTTTTTATGTTATGAGCCAATGAATGGTATGGTATTAAACAAATAGTTTAACCAAGGCCTGTTTCTTTTCCCAGGTGTGTGATAAAGAATGGCATCACTATGTGTTGAACATCGAGTTCCCGGCAGTGACTTTGTTTGTGGATGGAGGCACCTTTGAGCCCTTCTTGGTGACGGAGGATTACCCTCTGCACACCTCCAAGATCGAGACCCAGCTCACCATCGGCGCCTGCTGGCAAGGTAAAGACACTAATCATCATTGATTCAAACTCAGCTTAACACTTGAATTCTCTGTCACCAGATGCAGATAAAATAAATAGCATTTAATAAATTGAATTAAACACTTGAAAAATCAACGGATCAATTGGCCACAAACATATTCTTAATTTTTTTATATTAAAATATATAGAATTATATATTTTGTCTCATATATTGCCTTGTGTTAATTTATAATAATCTTATTTCAGAGTTTTGTGGCTTTAATTCCATGTCAATATTTATAGTAGTGTTTTCCTTTTTTATTAACAATACTAATTAATTATTATTATTAATATTAATAATTTAAATATGTATTTTCATTTTTCCTTATATTGGAAAATAGACAGAAAATATGTTTGAATAAATGTATGTGCGATTATTTGTTTTTCCCCCATAATATTTTACTAACATTTGTTTAATAATCAGTATGAAATGAGATTTTTTTAAAGATTTGGCTTTAATTTCATGTCAATATTTATAGTAATGTTTTCCTTTTTTATTAAAAACAATACTCATTTATTATTATTATTATTATTGATTTAAATACTTGAATATGTATTAAAATTTTTCCTTTTTTCGGAAAATAGACTGGAAATATGTTTGATTAAATGTATGTATGATTATTTGTATTTTCTCCCTTATATTTTACTAATATTTATTTAATAACCAGTTTGACATGAAAACATTTCTTGACTCTAATGCATGACAACATGTATGAAGTGCCTTTCTTTCCCTTGACTCTGTTTATGAAGTGCCTTTCTTTCCCTTGACTCTATTGAGCCCTGGTGTTTTCCTGCTTTTCTGTCTTACTCTACAGACCTCTCAGGACATGACAATGACACTGAGACTCTCTCAGAGCCTTTGACAGGTTGCCCATGTCTTTCCTGATCATCCCAATCTGTCCAATCGCTCGTCTCTTAATGCATATACTCCGCTTCAGTCTGCAACACCATAACATTTATAGCATGATGCCAACGAGTCCAGAGACACCATATCATAAACCCTGCCTGTCTTATTCTCCATTGTGTTTTATTGATTCATCAGTCCAGCTCCATCTCATTTCAGTTCACCTGCAAATTGTGAGAAGTACAGCAGACATCATATATTACAAGATCTCTATGTTTATGATTTTTATGATTTTTATGTTATGATTTCTGGACACTACCTTTGACTAATATTGGCACCCTTGGTAAAAATGAGCAAAGTAAAAAAAGAAAAGAAAAGTTATTTAATATTTAATAACAAATAATTGCAAAAACAGCCGTTTTATCTTAAAACATAACAATATATTTTTTAATATATGTGAGATGATGACATATGAATTGATATGAGCAAAAAAAAATTTGACTATATTCCTATTGATATCTTTTTAGAGTGACTAGGATGAGGAAATTTTTTACCCATGATATAAATATGGTATAATTATGAGGTACTGTAACACAAAGGCCAAACTTACTTGGTCTACTTGATCTCCATAAGTACAATCAAACAACAGAGCTGTGATTTAGAGGGTAGAGGATTGTTGAGCTTGACAAAATAACAAGTGACGATAGAAATGAGCAAAAACACTGTTGTGCAACACTGAAGTGTTATGAATCCATCTGGAAAGAGGATGTCTCCAGATCCCGAATGAGCCCCCCATTTTGCGACTTCAAACAAGGTCACTATACATAAAGTAAAAGGTGATGCTAAAACAAATTAGCATTTTTAATTAATCTAGATAAAAATGAATCTTTAATCAAACCCATTGTTTTAATGTAAAAGACAGGGCTCAAAAGATTGTGAAATTGACCAGTAAGAGGCGATTATTTCAAACATAGAATGTTTTATAGGTAATAGTCACACGTGCACTGCTGTTCCCTATCACAACAGACTCAGTAGGTCTGGGCAATTATTCGAAGGGGATTTTTCATGCGCATTTTGTAAGTTAAGTTGGTTCTAGTAAGCCTCTAGCTCATGCTTTCAGATGGAGCATCATTTAATTTTACAGAGTCATACTACAATGACAAGTTAAGCTAAATCACATTTAAAATCAATTTAATCAGACAATAATGAAGTGAAGATAACTGTTCTGGTTTACTACGGAACACAGAATTGTGCTTCTCTGACAAGATGTGCATGAATTTTGTATAAATATAAACGTCCAGCCCTACAACGCAACACACCCATACATGCATCCAAGTGGAAAATTAAAAACCAGAAAAGTGTCATCACAGTCTGTCTGTTTGCAGGAGCAATCAAAAATCTCCAAAAACAATAAACATTAAGGACCCTTTATTATTGCCGCCTTTGCCCATATATTTACCATGTGCGCCAGTATTAGTGGAGGACACTATGTTAGAGAGTTTGCAGGATTATTTATGCCAGTGGTGTTAGTACAGCAGACAGTGTGTCATTTCTCAGCATGTGCCCTTGCTGCCTGTGAGAGCATCAGCAGCATCAGCATCAGTCAGTGTCGTATTACTGCCGAGGTCATTCTGGCCGCTCCGCATATCTCTGTGTCCTTTACAGTGTAGAGGACAGTACATGCAGAAAGACATATACTACACTTCCATTTTCAATTCTTCTTAAAGGGCCAGCTCATCTAAAAATGAACATTTAATTTGGGAAAAAATGAAAACGAACAGCTAAAAATAGATTATTGCCATTATTAAGATAGAAGATAGATTATTGTTATAATTTTTTTATTATGTGTATGCAATTATTTGAATAAAAAATGCAAGAATGCATTGTGGTTTGCACAAAAATGTTAAGTAGCTTTTTATTTTTGTGTCATAATAATAATATTGTTTTCTTGAGCAGCATATTAAATGGAAAAATAAAAATGAACAGGCAAAAATAATTGTTATCATTATTATGATGATAGATTATTATTATTATTATTATTATTATTATTATTATTATTATTATTAATATTATTATTATTATTATTATTATTATTATTATTATTATTATTATTGTGTGTGTATTCAGTTATTGGAATAATAAAATGTAAGAAAGAATGCATTGTGGTTTTCACAAAAATATTAAGTAGCATTTTATTTTTGTCATAATAATAATAGATGTTTCTTGAGCAGCATATTAGTACATTAAAATGTTTTGGAAAGCTGAAAAACATAGCTTTGCCACGACAGGAATAAATTACATTTTGAAATGTATTCAAACTGAAAACAACTACTATATTATTATATTATATATTAAATTGTAACATCTCAATATTGTATTTTTAATCAAATAAATGCAGCCTTGATGAACACAAATGACTTTTGAACACAAATGACATTTCAAAAACATAAAAAAAACTACTTAGAAATATAAATAAAATTCTAAATAAATACTAGCAATCCCAAACCTTTGAACAGCGGTATAAATTATTTGTCTGAATATCCCAGCATTTTATATAATATGGGTCACACTTGGACCACATAAGCAGTCCTATTTTACACGGGTATGATAATTGTTAGTGAATATTTGTCTTTTTGAAGCTTGACAGATGTGCTCGCTGTTACCTGTCATGCTATAAGTATAACACTTCACTTTTATGGGCCATACAAATAATAACAGCTTGCTGAATTTCAAATGACATAATAAAAAATGATGAAAACAAAATCCTTTTTGGTTCACCCATTCCTCAAATATTCATAACCAGACGTACTTCAAAAAGGACAGTTAGAAAAAATGCAAATACGTGAAATTGTGTTGCCTGTTTTTTATTTGCTTCTTTTTGTTCATTCCCATTCATTTGCTATTTTTTTCCTCCCACCAAGAGTTGCATGAAAGCGCAGGTCATCCATCATCGGCAGCACCAACACTGAACTCTTAACATGCATGAGCATCAGTCACAGAGCATGCTTGAGCTCAGCAGAGAGTGTGTGTGCGCGCGTTCAGTATCTCACTGCTTCTGTCCTCCTCTGGGCTTGTGTAGGTGGCAGTGCCCGCATGACTCAGTTCTTCCGGGGAAACCTGGCTGGACTCATGATCCGCTCCGGAAAACTGGAGAACAAGAAGGTGATCGACTGCCTGTACACCTGCAAGGAAGGGCTCGACGTGCAGCTTCCAGAAGAAGTGGCCTCTGCTGTCAAGGTGAGTGTATGTGAACGGTGATTGAAAGTCAGAATTAATAACCCTTCTGAATTATTAGCTCCCCAGTATATATATTTTTCCCCAATATCTGTTTAACAGCACATAATATTTTACTAGATATTTTTCAAGATACTAGTATTCAGTTTAAAGTTAAATTTAAAGGCTTAACTATTTAGGTTAATTAGGTTAGCTAGGTGAGTTTGGGTAATTAGGCAAATCATTGTATAACAGTGGTTCTGTAGACAATCGGAAAAAAAATATTGCTTAAGAGGGCTAATAATATTGATCTTAAAATAGTTTTAAACTTTTTTAAAACTGCTATTATTCTAGCTGAAATAATTTCAATAAGACTCTGTTCAGAAGAAAAAATATTATAGGAAATACTGTGGAAAAAATTCCTTGCTCTGTTAAACATCATTTGGGAAATATTAAAGAAATTAATAAAAAACACAGGATATATATATATTTATACTTTTATAGTATTTTTTATTATTTTTCATATAATTTTGTTAAAGGTAAATTTAAAGGATTTTATATTATTGAAGTTTAATTGTATATGTTAATAGATGCTGCTCTGCTGCCTGTCTAATATGTTGAATATGTTCCATAATCTGAAATATTATACTATATTATATTATCTGTTCATATATGTAAAGAGGCTTTGACAGTCTACATTATAAAAGTCCTATAGAAATAAAGATGACTAGTATAACAAAATGATGATAAAATGGTTACATTTACCAACTTAAATAGAAACTTTAATACCAACTTTAAAATTATCAACTTAAATAGAAATATCTTTGTGATAAGTTATATTTTATAAAAAATAAATAAAATCAGCTGACATTTCTTATATTGTGCTGGTGTGTCTATGTATAGAATACATATAATGTATGTTTATGTATATATACTACCAGTCAAAAGTTTTTGAATTGATTTTGTTTATAAAGGTGGCATTTATTAAATGTAAAAAAAAGTTGAATTGTTAAATATTTATTACAATTGTAAATAACTGCTTTCTTGTTGTATGTAGTTTCAAATGAAATTATTACTCCAGTCATTATTGCTTTTATTACTATTACCATTAATAATAATAATAATAATAATAATAATAATAATAATAATAATTATTATTATTATTATTATTATTATTATTATTATTATTATTATTAT
>CAIGQW010000298.1:1115784-1127720 GCA_903798125.1 Danio choprae | reverse complement strand
AAAGGTAAATGTGAGTAGAAAAATGCTTTATACAAGACTATCAAAAGAAGCCAAATAAGCATACACACAAATTGATTCTGTAACAAGTACTGCATTTTAGTATGCAGCTGCCAGTCGTATGACAGTCTTGATCATTTACGTAATCAGGTCAACGTGATCCACACAGCCAACCCTATGGATCATGCCAACAACGCTATGGTGCAGCCTCAGTTCATCAGCCAAGTCCAGCACGCTTCAGTGGACCTGTCTGGACACAACCTGGTCAACACACATCAGGCCTCAGGTACACCTTCTCTATCACTGATCCATCTGTGCAGCTTCCCTCCGAGAGAAAGACGCTTCATCAACTGCTTCATCTCTCCTAGATTATTGCACTAATCTCTCATTAAAGATAATCCAGACTTGTAATCAAACAAATAATCTGTATAATGTTGAGCTGAATGCGGTTTCTTGCCACCCGCTTAAAAAGTAGGGCAGTTATGGAGCGCCGTGTGCTTAGCCCATTTTTAATGGCGCACTTTAAGGGATTATAAAGGAGTGCTATCATCATAGAGCAACATCTGGACAGACGGCAAGGGCCACCTCAGACAACCTCTTTTAAGTTTTTTTTTCCCACCCTAAATTCTAATTTGTGTTCTTTCATCTTCACAGTTGTCCCCAGCGCTGCCACCATTGTTATCGTTGTATGCGTGAGCTTCCTGGTGTTTATGATCATCCTGGGCGTCTTCCGTATCCGAGCGGCCCACCAGCGCACCATGCGGGACCAGGAGAACGGAAAAGAGAATGAGATGGACTGGGATGATTCTGCCCTCACCATCACTGTCAACCCAATGGAGGTGCGTGCTTAAAGCAGAGCTCAATCACTCGGTGCACTCATACATAGTTAATGCAAAACCCACAAAACACTCGCCATCGCACTGGTGTAAAAATACCTCTTTCTTCTTGTCCACAATTATGGATTTTCTGTTAGGTAAATGCCTATTTCTGCAGTATGGTTTAAGCTAGACCATTTTATTTGGCCCTTGTAGAGAGATCATTAAAGAGTGGGACTCCATTTTAGCAGCTGGGGATAAAATCTTTGGCATCCCTCTGTTTTTGTAAATAAGATGTCACAGCTCACTTTTGTCAAGGCAGACTAACAAAAAGTCATTTAAAGACAAACAGCAAAAGCTCAGACAGATTAATATCAGACCACCTTAGATGTTATTTGGTTTTGCTTGCTGCTTTACTTGCTTTACTTGTTAATGTTAGCATGTTATAACACAATGTTAGCGCATTTTAGGACATTTGTTACTGTACGTAACTAATGTATTAACATTACTGCTGTGTTTTAATATATTTGATCATGTTTAAGCTCATTTTTTATGTATTTGTTGGACATGGTTAGCATAATATTAGCATGTTTTATCACAGTCATCGTGTTTGTTTGATGTAGATAACCTATGAAATAGTCAACGATACTATTATGCATTACCTTGTTAAAACATAGTTAATATGTATTAGCATACTGTTAGCCCGTTTTAACACAATTTTAGGACATTTCTTGCTGGATGTAGCTAATGTGTTAACGTTACAAGCATGTTTTAATATTTGTGTCACGTTAAGCAGATTTTAAGGGATTTGTTGAATGTACCTTGTGTATTTTTACCTTGTGTTACCCTAACATGTATGAAATGTTTAAACATGGCTAATATGCATTAGCATACTGATAGCATGTTTTAATATTTTAGCATGTTTCAGGACATTTCTTTCTGGATGTATAGCTGGATGCATATTGGACATTGTTAACACGTGTTAGCATATTCTTAGCATGTTTTATTACAGTCATCATATTTGTTTGAAGTAGCTAACATATGATATAGCTAATATTACTCCTGTGCATTAACCTTTTAGCACTGCTATTTTGTTTATCTATCTATCTATCTATCTATCTATCTATCTATCTATCTATCTATCTAGTATATAATTTATCAGTTTCTTGCTGTTAAATTATTGAAACACTAAAGTAAAATCTTAGGGGTGGACTTCCAGGAAACATTTCAGCTGACTCTTTTATTCTTCCCAGACTTACGAGGACCAGCACAGCAGTGAAGAGGAGGGAGATGAGGAAGAGGAGGAGAGCGAGGACGGAGAGGAGGAAGACGACATCACCAGCGCAGAGTCGGACAGCAGCGAGGATGAGGCCGGAGAACAGGAGGACCAGCAGGGCTCCAGCAGACAGCAGCAGCTGGAGTGGGACGACTCCACTCTCACCTACTGATCCACACAGTACACACTACTGCAATCACAAACATACACACACACACACAAACTCACACAAACACAACTATAAAGCCACCCCTCACAGTCACATCCCTCTACCCAAGGAGCCATGCGTATAAGCGCAGATATATGTACAATATAAAAGCGAATATATCCGGTGTCTGTCGTGACAGGTGTTGCAGTCCGCTTCATTCCCACCCGCTGAGGCTTCCCTAATGACATCATATTGTGGTGGTATTCAGTGTAGTATAGTATCACAGCTATCTCAATACAACTTCCTAATTTATTCAGCCTTTTTCTGTAATCCTGGCCTACGTTTGCATTTTCCACACTTCTTTCTTTTCTTTTTTTTCTCCAGAAATGATTTACTGTGTACTCCACATATTGCACCATGAGGTTTTAGGGTTGATTTCTTTCTGAGGATGCTTTCCGATGACTTTTCCTTTCTCCCTCTTTATATTGCATGGCAAGATTTGCAATCATGGGTATGGAAGAATACAACTGCTTTTTGATATTTTGTAAATAAGACCATGTAATTAGTCAGTGTGTTAGTGAAAGCCTAACCAGCGGTTTCCGGTATCTTTAAAAAAAAACAAAAAAGGCACAGTGTACCTGCTGTAGAATATTTATGTCAGATGCTCTTAGCATGTTTCAGAAACCTTCGGTAAATCTCACGCTCGTACAAAAAAGACGTCCGCTTCACGGAGAGAAACCCATGACAGAGGCTGAGGTTTCTGTGGCAAAGTGTCATTCATTTTGTCTTTTCTCTTGGAGGTAGGTGCGCGCGCATCTTTTCGTTTCATTCTGTTTGGTTTCGTACTGTCGAGTTGGTTCAGTGCTTTACATATGCTAATTTTAGCTGGGCTTGCAATGGCACAAATGCTACACCAAGGCTTCAATGTTTTAAATCCAGTGACTAATAATCACATTCAGGTGATAAATATACGGTTGTTGTTACTTGTTTTTTTTTTTTTTTTCCTTGGCGTGGTACTGTATGTTGTACAGTTTAGGCACACTGCAGTTATTTAAGCCATTCTGAAGTGATAGTGCTTGTATTGTCTGTCATAAATAATAGAGACCAATTTGGAATCACAGTACGCACTCTCATAAACCAGTCTGAATAACATTTATGACTGAAATGACGTGGAAAAAATGGGTGTGCTGGTGATTATCGACAATGTAAGCATTGCAACAGACTTCTGTTGCTGAAGTACTGGCTTAAGATGCTCAGTTACATAACAGGGGTTTTATTTTTGTTATATATAATTCAGGATTAAAGAGAGTTCACCCAAAAACTGTCTTCATTTACTCTCCACTTGTTTCAGACTTAAGAGTTTCCTGTGTTGAACCCAAAAGATGATATTTTGAAGAATGTTTGCAACCAAACAGCTAGTGGTAGCCATTGACATGTTTAGTTACCAGCATTCTTCAAAATATCTTGTTTTTTTTCATAAAGTTTTGAAACAATTTAAGAAAATGCCATTTTTGGGTGAACTGTTCCTTTAACCCACACGATTCTAGTCATTTCGAAGCCCCTAAAAGCATAACAAGGGCTATTTTGCCTATATACAGCACGTTAAAAGAATGAACTTCAACTCTGTCAACTATTTTTGCAGTATGGCCGCTAGATTTTATTGTACATGGAACTGTACTGCAGAGTTGTGTAAAGATATTTGTTTACATTTGGTAAACTTTTATTCCTTTTTTTTTTTTTGGGGTGACGCTATCAATCTACTCCAGATTTGCAGGTCATTTCTCCTGGTAGTTGCTCTCAGAATCATACCATCGTTTTATTTCCTTACTGTGATTGGACATTTCGGGATGCACCCCGCTCCGAAAATGGTCAGTTATTGGGGAAAACACTATTCCGCTCCCATTGGGCTTGAAAAAGAATGTCAGTTATTTAGGAGATTGTACATTGACTGATTGTTTCGTAAAAGACGGATGTGAAGCTTTAGGGTACTGCATTCAGTTCCTTTTTCCTTTTGTTTACATGCATGTCTGTTCTCAGCTTAAGGCCTAAATTACGAGGCTTTGTCGTGATTGGTGGATCGAAAATTATTTTATGTCATGTCAGAAAAGGTACAAGGTGGGAAGTCGATGAGAAGGTCTATTTTTGTGACCCCTTTTATTGGTAGGCGTTTTATCAGGTCCCCCTTCAAAAATTGAGGTTTTAAGAAATAATAAATAAGCAAATGAATAAATAATGGTCCATAATTCAGCTGGTGGAGTTGGGAGTGCCTTTTGCCTATCACAGCGCATTAATAACACAACTAACCAAACACTCATCCATGCCATTTTTTAGTTCTTTGCAATTTTTTAAATTATTTAATCTTAGATTTCGTACAGGTAGGGGGAAGTGATTTTATTTAATTATGATTATTATTTTCGTTACCATAGGGATCAACAGCTAGTTTTATCAAGAGTGGACGTTTTAATTGTCCTGCATAGATGTCTCGTGTTCATGTCGATGTGTAGAGAAAATAGGTCCATACTGTATCATCAATAAATATTGTACTCAATCCTGTTTGAGGAGATTCACTTTGAAAAGATGTACATTATTATTATAATAGGCTGCATATATGTGTATAGTGAAAGGTGTATTTCCTGAAAACGCTGTGAAGGGCAGCATGAAATTCACGGGGAGCCGAAACATGACCGTTTTCACTCAAATGTAATAGTCGCTCACGGTGTATTGCAGACGTTTGATCGATGTAGACCATTCCATGAGACCAAATTTAGTAGAATCAATGTTTGTACTGAAAGATTTTGAAATAAAATAAAAATCGCACAATTGTTTCTATCTTCCCTCCTTTTCCCCTGATGCAAATATATTCATCTGCAGGTTCTCAAGGGAAAACGATGTGATTTTAAGACACCGACGCAGAAACTTTCCATATTAAACAAGCAGTTTGTGCTGGATGTGAACCGCTGCGAATGGTTGCAGTCTTATCGGGGCATTGCTTCGTTTGTTTGTTTGTTTGTTTGTTTTTTTGCATGTCTAACACAGATCTGAATATTTGCTGTAAACTGGCACATGGACGTGTGTGTTCGGAGTGGTGTAGATGGCGATATACTACTGAATCAAAGATTATCTGTCACAGATTCGCAGCCTTCGGTGGTCATTGTTCACGTTTTGGATTACTTTGACTTTTTTTGCTCTAGAAATGAAACATGGGGATGTCGTAGAATTGTTGGATGCTGCCTTCCAGCTCATTCACTTTTCTAATATCCAGAGGAATAATTGTAGTGTTGAAGTTGATGCTTGCTCATGAACAAAATAAAGGATGAGATGGGAATAAAGCTGTGTTGGAGAGCAAATTATTGACATTATTATTATTGATAGTTATGCGTAGTTTCTGTCATTGTGCATTTTTACCTGAGTACAAACATGATTTTTATACTGCTGTAATATTATATATACATATTATAGTGTTAGGGGTAACGCATTACAAGTAACACAAGTTACGTAATAATATTACCTTTCTAAGTAATGAGTAAAGTAACGCATTACTTTAAAAAATCAAGTAATAATATTTGAATTACTTCTTTAAAAGTGTAATGCGAGTAACTTTTTAGATTAATTCATTTTTTTTAAATAATTTGCTGAATTAAAATGAGTGTAATCACGTTCAATCACACTCAATGAGAGAATGCAGGGAACAGACAGAAACCAAAATGAAACCAAAACCCTTACATTTCTGTGATGGAAGTATTCTCATTATTTTGAACACATGGAAGAAAAGGGGATAGTCTCAATGGACAGGGATTTTACTGAACTAATAAGACAAAAATTACAAAAGTAGCAAACAAATTGCTTTCAACGTGTATAGCATCAGGAAGTTCTCAGAAGGCAGCATTATTCTATTTTTTATTTTTATTTTTTAAGGTAAATGAAGGTTATACAGTGTATTGTTAAATGCAGAGCTCCTCTATTTAAAAAAGAAAGAAAGAAAGAAAGAAAAACACCCTGCAAGTTCTGAAAGAGATCAAGCCTCAGGCAGGTATGAAAAAGTAACTCAAAAGTGCGCATTACTTTCCACAAAAGGTAACCAAGTAATGCAACTAGTTACTTTTTTGAGGAGTAACTCAATATTGTAATGCATTACTTTCAAAAATTACCTTCCCCAACACTGCATATTTACATAAATATACATTTGTAAATCGAATCTAAGAATTTGTGTATTTAAATGTGGGTGTTACATATTGCAAGTGGACATATATCACAATTATGTCAACATATACATATTTATAGATTAAACACGATATTAATTGTACGATGTATATTTATATAATGTAGATTCAATATATATATATATATATATATATATATATTTTTTTTTTTTTATACGTTTTCATTTACTATTTAAAATTTCATTTTAATAATATATTATACAACACAAATAAATGTATATGGGCTTGTTTCTATGCCTAAATTATTTTATATTATAATGTTTGTTACAAAAAAAGTACCATCCTTCACCTTGATCTTTCCTCAGGCGTTTTATCTTTCATGAGGCCGGTGTTGATGCTCAATTAGACCGCAGTATTGTTGTGTGGACGCGAGCGACACCTAGTGCTTAAACTGAAAATATTAATATCTACCTCTGATAATATGTCTAGGTGCTGCTAATGATTCAGAAAATATATAAAAGCCAGTCAGTGCTATGGTAAACTTACATTTACAATCTATTCGTTTATATTAAAAAAGAACTGCAGTGTGGAATTGTATATAATTTTTTAGAAGTGTGCACTAATCAGGAGAGTTTGATAATCAAAGCCGTTTTTCCTATTTGTAAAATTTCCAATGCAAGAAAATAAGACAAACTATAATAGAAAAATCACTGACAACTTCTCAGATGTTAATCGTCAAATATATTCACATACAAAATATTTACAGATATCACAGCGGTTAAAACACAAATTAAAATGCATAGTAATTACAGTCTATTTTACTATCAAATACTAGCACCAAAAGGCTTATTGGCAGACAATTTGATAACGAGGTTAATCAATTAAATGACAACCAGAGGGTTAGAAATTAAATGCATTGTGAATACAGGAAATGTTACCTCTTTGTATTCAGGAAAATGAAGCTCTTCTAAAATGACTGTGAATGTCTTTCCCCAGAAATGTAAACATGATACAACACAAATGACTGTCTGATAACATAAATGTACATACAATCAGTTCTATTCCAAGTAACAATATTACAAAATAAAAACTAAAATAAAACAAAACAAAGAAAAAATGTAAATACTGTAAACCTCACAGGCGGCATTTAGGCCACACTCACAAGAAAACGCAGAGTAAAACTTTATGTCTGAGTCCTTTCAACTCCAGAACTGGCTAATGCCATTATCTTATCCTCAGATCCTGGAAAAGAAATGTATATTTGATTATTAAAGACATCATTTTTAGTAAGCATACCATATTTTCCAGAAAATAAGTCACAACGTGTCAAAATGATGTAGTATAGATAAGCTACCGGTAGACCCTAAACGAAGCCAAATTATTCACCCAAAGGGAAAATTCACCCAAAAATAAGAACTGACTCTCAATTTTCCCACCCACAAAGATACAAACGTTTATGAGTTTCTTTCTTCAGTCGAACACAAATGAAGATATTTTGAAGAATGTTGAAAACCCGTAGCTATTGACTTCCATAGTAGGAACAAAAATACTATGGAAGTCAATGACTAGTTTCCAATATTGTTAAAAATATCTTCTCGTGTTAAACAGAAATAAAAACATGTTTGAACATGTTCGAAACAAATGGGGGATGAGTTAACGCTCACAAATGTTCATTTTAGGCAGAATTTTCTCGCTTTATGTTCTACTGAAGGAAAATAAAAGTGACATCGAATGACTTGAGGTGAATAAATGAACTGCGTTATATAACTTGCATTATAAAAATTGACTCATAATTTTTTTCACCCTCAAAAGGATACAAAGTTCTTCTATGAGTTTCTTTCTTCAGTTGAACACAAATGGAGATATTCTGAAGAATGTTGAAAACCCGTAGCTATTGACTTCCATAGTAAGAACAAAAATACTATGGAAGTCAATGACTAGCAGTTTCCGATGTTGTTAAAAATATCTACTCTTGTGTTAAACAGAAAAAAATAAACATTCAAACAGGTTTGAAACAAATGGGGGATGAGTTAACACTTTATTTTCATTTTTTGGGCAAGTAATCAATTTAATATTCTACTGATGAAGAAAAAAAGTCACATCAGATGACCAGAGGTGAGTAAATGAACTACATTACATAACTTGCTTTGGATTTCAGATCCAAAAAGTTGACTTATATTCCAGAAAACATGGTAAGTTGCCTCAATAGTACATGTGGTTGATTGCCATCTTACCCAGACTCGCAGTGACCTTCTCAAAATGGCTCAACGTGGCACTAGCATTGGCAGCGAGGAACGCTTCATCCTCTGTTGTGAGCTGCACATTCAAACAAGTATAGATATCATTTCGCACACGGCTCTTGAAACAGATGCAGTATCGGTACTGGTGTGTCAGTAATGACCCTCTCACCTTCTCGCCAAGTTTTCTCAGAGCTGTGAGGATCTCCACTTTCTGCTGAGTGAACACATCTCGAGAGAGCTTTCCAACCATCACATCGCGGTCCATCTGAATTCATCAAACAGCATATGAGCATACACACACGCAGGGTGTTGTATATTTGAAAATGTCAGTATTGAAAAATGTTGGTCACCTCAGCCAGTCTCGTCCTCAGTTGCCCAGGCTGCTTTTTAGCAAACAGCCGAATAACTTCAGGAGTCTTGAACGCCTGACTGATGGCAGCCTGGATCGCCTGAGAAAAATTAACTTGGACATTAAACAATCACTGGGTGTTCTGTTTGAAATATATATATTTTTGACACTAGGGTTTACCCATTTGTCAGCAAGACATTATTAAGTATGTAAATACAGTTTAGTATGATCACTTTTTCTGTTATACATTTGAATAATGCACAGAACAGGTAAGTTAAACTAATATACGTTACACTGAATGATGATGAAACCTTATTTCAGACATATTTTGACATTTTTATATAAAGAAACTTTATCTGAAACATTAGACTAGACGCTTTCTATGTATATTAAAATAATTGTACATTTAACAATGTAGACGGCCTCATCTTTGACCCAAACACTTCGATTTATATTTTATAATAATAATTCATGATTCTATATCATGTAAATTTATATTACGTTAAACAGAATGTAATTATTTGCTTCACCTCCACTCGCTTCAAGCTTGTTTGAGTTTCTTTCTACTTTTGAATAATACACACAACAATATATATATATATTTCTCGAAAAATGGTGGAAACTAGAGGCCATTGACATCCATATTATTATTTTTTAACTTTATTTTTATAACTTTCTTTATTGTTTTTTAAACATTCAAACACAATGGATTCACAACAGCTGACAATAAAAGACAGAAATACAAACAATACATACAGAAATAAAAGAATAATAGATAAATACAATAAGTAAATCATAAATGAATAAAATAAAAATACAAAAAAGAATAAATAAATAAACAAAATGCTGACCTTCAGTTTTAATCTAAATTAGTCGAATCCTCTTCAATTGAACTGTTTTCTGTAGAATTTAAGTCTTTAATGTAATCTGTGAAAGGTTGCCACATTATATAGTACTGGCCTTTTTTCTTTTTTAGGGAGAATCTGATTTTCTTCAGTTCTAAATGTTTCATTACATCCCTCATTAGGACATTCATATTCTTATTACTATATACAGTATATATATATATTTATTTTGTTCATACTATGGATGTCAATGGTTAAAGATTTCCAACATTCTTCAAAATATCTTCTTTTGTGTAAACTCCTAAAGGTCATGTATCACTTGAGGATGAGTAAAGGTGAGCAAACTTTTATTTTTTGGGTGAACTATCGCTTTAATACAATTAAATCCAAGCACAAAAACAGCCAGACACAGAAAAAGTTTCTTTCCTCAGGCCATCTACCTCATGAACATTTAAATATTCCCCTACTGTGCAATAAACATGTGTAATACTTTCTTATACACACTTGTACACAGCACCTTATAACATTATACAATGCAATACTTTCTCTACGCATCTGTACACAGCACCTTATAACTTGTATGTTTATAATAAATATGTACATACAACTTAACATCCAGAGCTTTCTGACTGATTGCATCTCTGTTTAATGTTTGTCGTCTTTTTCATATTTATTTCGTGTTGTCACTTTATGTACACTGGAAGCTTCTGTAGCCAAAACATATTCCTTGTGTGTGTAAGCACACTTGGCAATAAAACCCATTCTGATTCTGAAATGTACTTTTTTCTTACCAGCTGCATTCCTCCTAATTCATCAACTAGTGTCATATTCCCAGACATCAGCTTCTTCAGCGACTCGTTGAACTCGCTCAGCTGTTCTAGTGTCTCTTTTTTGGTTTCTTCATATTCCTCCTCTTCAAGATCCTCTCTGCAATGGAACAATGGTCATAATCTTGTATTATTTTGTTATTGAAAGAGCTGGTAGGATGTGTTTACCTGCACTCCTCTAAATCCTGGAGCTGCTGCATTAACCGGTCCAACTGTTCCTCCATGTTTTGTCTCAGTTTGCTTGTTTCTGATTTCCCCCGAGAAGCCATTCTTTAAAACAATTAGATTGAAAATCATCAAAAACTCCTATTTTTAGCAACATCTATTCACACAGAACATCATCATCTTATAGTGTTGCTACATATGTGAATGTCACACCTGTCATGTCTGATCTGATCAGAAACAGTGTCATTGAGAAATAATTGTCATTGGTTTACTATCAGTGATTTAAACCCCATTCTATAGTCAGTCTGCTTTATTCTCTCTGACTGCGCAGTTAGCTTAGCTTGCACTGACATATAAACAAACAAATGCACGAACTCAAGAGTCTGCTAAAACGAAGAGGTTTTAAGTGAATAAAATAGTCTCTCTCACCTGTATCTTTTTTATTATTTTATTTTATAAAACTCCAACTGTTAAAGATAAAATTACAAGTGCTATGTGTCTAAGTCCAGTTTGCTAAGGTGTGGCTTGCTATTGATCTTCAATAGAAAGCCTATGGTTGGTCTGCGTAAACTGCGCAGAGTTGATGATCACGAACACACAACGAAAGCGTAGGACTTGCGTATGATGTGCGCACGCGCATTGATCATTTGTCCAACACTTGCAGCTGTCTCGAGCAGGGTAATATTTGTATATCGTACAGTCTATGTTGTATCATAGACTGAAAAAAATGGTGTTGTATATATAGTGTCGACAACTACACATTTATCGGGGTTTATGTTTGTTTACTAACGTTACATTTCGTGGTATTTGTTGTCATAAATTCGGGGAAGTTGTTTCACTCAGCTCAATGGGAAGCACGAGACTGATGTATTGATTTGGTAGTAAGTAAACATGTTTAGTCCTTCTTATATAAAACGTTATTGCGCACAATTGTGCATTTAGCATTCTTAAGCCCAGTTGATAAAACGGGTTAATTGAATTAAACTAATTACTACATAGAATTTACTGTGTATGAATGTCCTTCCTGTTCCCTCTTTCCTTGTTCCCTGTTTTCTATAGTATAGTCATTAATTATAGTAAAAATACCTCCTCTTTCTTTTGAAACAGGAAGGAC
>CAIGQW010000298.1:1078564-1105784 GCA_903798125.1 Danio choprae | reverse complement strand
ATATATATATGTGTTTTTATATATATGTTTTTATATATATGTGTGCATGTGTGTGACTGTGCATTCATAATTACTACTAGCTAGTTACTACTACACATAATCAGAGCAGTGTCTTCATGATCTAGATCAGAGGTGCCTAAAGTTGGCCCACGGTAACCTTTAGTTTGGCCCACCATCTTATCTGAAAAGAGAGGGAGAGTGATGGGGAATTGGTTGGGGCTAACGCCTTTGACAGAGATCATCATTTCAAATGTAATGTAACCTTTAGTTTCTTTGTTTAATTGAATGTTATATGTCTCAATTAAATGTTGTAAATGAATCAGACTTTTAAAATGGAAATACTGTCAGTTGAAAGATAGAGGACAATGCAAAAGACATCGGTGAGCAAATCAAGGTAAAGGCAGGAGCAGCTCGACTAGTGTATTCAGCATTGGACTCTATTGTGTTATAAATGGAATTGTTTGTTTTTACTATAATAAGTTCATTATAAAACGTTAAAAATGATACTGCATCAATAATTGGTATGTTTTAAAGCAATGTTTTCTAGTTATTTTTTAAATATTAGCAAATAAATTAGGAAATTACCCATGGCAAATTTAATGCAATACGGTTTGGTATATTTAACTTCGACCCACAGCCCTCAATCAAGTTTGGTTTTTGGCTCTTTATAAGAAAACGTTTGGGCACCCCTGATCTAGATATTCGTGGCATTTACAAATATTTGCTCAGAGTACAACATTAGGCATGCACTAGTTTGAAATTAAAGACAAATCTGTTTGTCTAGTCTATGGTGTCATGGGAGGGGAACAAGCTGGTGTGTGTTCAGAATGGTGAGAAGAAGAACAGAGGCTGGGCACACTGGATTGAGGATGACAAACTCCATTTGGTAAGTGTAGAACGAAGCATCTTGCTCTGTATACATTAATACGTTGATTTTGTGAATCACCACACTAATAAACACAACTGTCAACCTTTAACAGGAGCTGCACTGTGAAGATCAAGTCTGCAAGCAAGTGTTCAAGCGAGTTGTCTGAGGCCCTGCTGCTGCAGATGCTTAAAAAGTGCACTGGTGTGAACACAGTTTACGCTTCAGAGTCAGGGGAATATGAGGCGAGGGGAGAATTAAAAGTTTCAATTCGTGCCTCAAAACCTGACTAATTGATTTAAACCAGTAAGCGGCGGCCTGCAGACTGAGGCTGAACGTCCAGGAGCAGGATTTGTAGTGCTTTTCCATTAGAGGGCGCTATAAGACCAAGAACAAGCAGACTCACGTCAACAGTGGTTTACCCACAGGAAGCACTGCATGTTGACAGAAGTTGTGCCACTATTGCCTAATCATGTTTACATGTAATACAAGAGCCGCAGTTACCAACATTTAGAGTTATTCTTTCACCAGGATGTGTCTAATTAAAGAACCAGCATTTTGTAAGACAGTTTTTGTTTATTGTTTGTTAAGTTTTACTGTTGGTTTAGGCATGGTCTATGATGCCTAAATATACATGTTGTTAATTTGATTACCTGAAATCTTTTTTTTATATTGTATTGTTTGAAAGACTATTATTGTGCAATAAATTTGAAAACAAGTTATAATATACTTTGTGTTTTTCCTAAACCAACAGCCTACTGGTTTGCATGTCTTTGTCATGAGGAGACATTGCTGTCAACGAATAATTATAATATTAAGTTATTGTTATTGCTATCATTAATTATAGTAAGCAGTTTAATAACCCATAATTATAGTAATAGCTCATTTTTTGCTAGGTTTCCTTTTTGAGCACAATAAAGATATTAACTTAAAGCTTTCTAAAACATATAAACACCTTCCTTTTAAAACATCTACAAATTTACATATATTCAATCATTAGGAAAGAAATAATAGCAATAATACTTGAGGCATGTTAGAATGTGTCTACATATCAGGTAATGCTGATTTGCTCTTTTTCTATGATGTGGCAGTTTAAAATGTGTTATTTTTTATATAACTGAAGTTAAATTAATGAATGAAAAAAAGTCTAGTCAGTTCAAATAACATTAAATAGTTTTAAATATTTTATGAATGGTTTGTGGCATCTTTATTATGAGAATGAGCAATAATGTTTAAAAATAAATAAAAATGAAAATTTATAAAAAGAAAAGTAACAAACAAAGAGGAATTTGCGTAAAAAACGATACTTAATACAGCTGGCAAATCTGAATGTCACAATAGCGGATTTATTGATTTTTATTGGTTCAATTGTGAATAGAATTGATGTCATAAAATTGCTGTTAAGCTATGCAAATATCCCTACACCATATATGCGTAGCCATGTATTTAACCTAATTAGACTTAGTTTTGAGAAAAACAAGTCTCTTGAGGTCGCCTCATTGGTGAAATCAGTTTCCTGAACTGCCGCAGCCTGAAATGTGTCGATCTCGCGTCACGTGACCTCAGATCCAAAATGGCCGCGTCGGTGTTTTGACGAATAATACTTTTGTGTTTGTTTCATTCTTTACAGAAACCGAAGATAACGCTTCGCGATCGGAGAAAAGCAACCACGCGTGTTTGATGTTTTAATATAAAGATTTGAATCAGACAATCACAGCTCACTGATATTTGTTTTATGGTTCAGACTATGCACTTTTGGTGTTTATAAGGAAGCTAGCTGACTGGCTAGCAACATAATTAAGCTGAAAATTAAAAGAAAGGCAATGGAGCAGCTCAGTCCTGAAGAGGTAAGGCTGTTTTAAGACAGTTTAGTGTATTTACAGTCAAAACTGACCATACGATGGCATGACTGTTAAGTTTTTGTGCTATATTAAAGGCTTATTGGCTTGTCATTGTCACCCTTTTCAATCGCTGTAATGATGGGATAAGCTAACAGGACACAGGCTAATCAACAGCTCAGCATGTCCAGATTAATTTAATTTTGCATAGAAATATGAGGTTAGGTTGTAAATCGTCATTTCGGACCACTTACTTGCCGTTGTAAAAGCGAAATTAAACGAGAATATGATTATTTCCAGTCAGCCCGGTAGCAAGTCATAAATTTGCCAAACTGGATCTACCACAAGCCTCGATCATCCTTGTCCTTATTTTTTTATTTTCACAATTAGAATGCCACCTTCATCGTTTTCAGTTGCTAACCAATTGACAAGTTAAAATTTCTTTTGTGAAGCTTTTCTTCACTGGGAATCCAAAATGGCTGAAAGACTGTCGTTCGAAGAAATAAAATCATTTTGGACCAGATATTTGAGCAGTGTAACTCACAATCGTAAATAAACATTCAGTTATCGAGCTTTGTCGATGGTACGTGTTTGGTTAAATGACATTTCGTTTGGAAACAAAAATCATGCGCAACAAGCGTTTTTGTCAGGCGTCAGGTCAGTGTATTAATCCTAGGGTCCTGTATAAAAAGGTTAAATCCATTCGTTTTACTTGAAGATAAACGTGATGTTTTATGACAGGCGGTTGTAGTAAGTTCATTTTTACCTATAGAGCGAATAGTTTCAGCATTTGGACACTGTTATGTGACACTGGTTGTTGCTGCTGTTTGACACTGGTGTGTATTTACAGTCAGGGCTTTGTGTTTTGTTGGTCTGCTGTAAATTAAGACCAAACTCAGCCCAGCTCAAAAATATCCTTAACCAGTTAATGTTTGAGTGCTGTTTGGGCTGGTTTTGGAAGTGCTTTTTTATGTTTTTTCTTTTATGTTCTCATGTTATGAGACCTGTAAGACCAACAGACCACATTAATCCAGATTTTATTTGTATTAATAAACTAAAAATAAGCATTTATTAAAAAACAATGATGCATTGCTAAATTCAATAGTCATCATATAATATAGGTCAAACTAGAGATGTAACAATACAGTATGAACATTTTATATTACAGTTATTGTGGCCAAAAGGATCATGGTTATCAATATTATCTGTTTTTTTTAACATGAGTTGAAAAATAATTGATACCCACACATCAAAAATAAACAAATAAAACAAAACAAACAAAATTAGCAGCTTTGTGTAAGTTTGTTAACATGAATTCCTGATTGGTAAAAGTTTTTTTAAGCAGATTTTAACTTTACTTTAAATAAGTGAATTAAATTGTACATATTAAAATAACACCAGTAAAAGAGTGTTCATGCAATAATACAATCAGTCCTGTGCATTTCCTTTAATTAACACACAACACTCATCAGCATCAATTGTATCACAGTGTACATGCTCTTTCACTGTTTTCAAATGCAGCTTGTTGCGATGTGCTATATTAAAAATTGAATCAGAGGACTTGAGTATTAAGATAATAAACATGTTTTAAAACATCTCATCATGACATATTTTAGTTTTTTTTTTTGATGAGTGTGAGTGATTCGAGTACAATAAATGTACATTATCCTAATGTCACCCTTTTACTTTTGAATAATAGTCATCTTTATTAGAAGTGAGAAAATGTACCCTCATAGTAAATGTATCATTTTAGCTATATCAATTTGAAATGAGTTGTGAAAGCAGTTTGTCTGTGAACTGAGATGTATAGCTGTTTGATTCAAGCAGGGTTTTACTTTGCAGCTTTAATTTGCTCGGTCATGGATTTACGTCCTTCACAGTTTTTGCTGTAGAAGCCGAGGCCTTTAGTTTACCTTCTCCGTCTTGAATGACTCACTCCACAATGTAGTAAAGCTTCTTCACTGCTGGAAATAATGGCGACGCTTCAGTACTACTACTGTTTGCCTCAATACTGTGTTATTTTAGGGTATCGAAACAGAGCATAGAAGTTCTTGCTTTGCTTTACCCATTTACAGCAGTTGAGGGCAGACTGTAAAGACCGTTGCTCATTAATGTTCTGTAATTAGTTTAAGTTGTAATTAATGTGTCTTGTTTAGATCCGTAGAAGACGGTTGGCCCGGTTAGCTGGAGGCCAGACATCACAGCCCAGCACCCCCCTTAGCACCCCTCTGACATCCCCACAGAGAGAGACTCCCCCAGGACCCTTGCCAGGGCCCTCCGGGGCCTCATCACAACCTGTCCCACCAGCTCCATCTCACACTCTCGGCCTAAATGCCCAAAATGTCACCCCTGCCACCTCTCCTATGGGGGCCTCAGGTAAGTGCTGTGGAGGTTTTATCAATCCAAAAGGACAGTGGCTAAAGGTCCATTCAGAAGAGCATGTAAAGAGGATTTTATATTTGCTAATATAAGCATTGATTGAGTGTTTGCATGAAACGTGAGATGTTGATTTAAGTTTTTTTTTTTGTTACAGTTAGTTGTAAAGTTAAAGTTTGTTGAAATTAGTAAATAAATTACACTACAACATCATAAGAGCTTTTCATGTTAAAACATTTGAATAAAATGAACATAATTTGAAATATGAGACTTGTTTCTTTTAGAAAGTAACAAAACACAAAGCTTTCTGCAATAGAAATGTTTCATGAAGTTTTATTTTTGCATCAAAAATCATTAAAAGTGATTCATTTTAGTGTGCATTGTATTTGTTCAGGATATATCTGTATAGTTAAGGATATATCTTTTTTATTTAGCAAGGATGCACTAAATTAATAAAAAATAATGACATTTATATTTTTGCTAAATATTTCTATTAAGAAAGTGTTTTCAAATTTTGGAATAACGAAAAATGTTTCTTGAACCCCGAATCATCATATTAGATAGATTTTTGAAGGAACACGTGCCGCTGAAGGCTGGTGATGCTCAGTGTTTCATCACAGAAACAAATAACATTATAAAATATAATATTAAAATTAAATGTATTTATATGATTTTACAGTATTTTTGAGAATTATTTTTTTTAAAAACCTTATTGATGATCCCAAACATTTAAAATTATTATTATATATTTCACAGAAATCAAATGGGTATAGACTTGTTTCTTGAAGATGGGGATTTCCATTATTTTCTTTTTTTAAAAGACCAATGTGGGTTGTTGGCTTTCAGGTACAGCCTTTCGGTTCAATGAGGTTTCCTTTTCACCTGAAGACTGGTTTGCAGCTCTGCAGCAGCCGATTCATTCTTTTTGTTTAAGTATTATTAATGGTGAATATTGGATAATTGTAGGGCCGGCGAACTTTAGCTGTATCTGTAGTCCCATTGTAGCTTGATTATAATTACACTTTACTGACTGTAATCTTCACTTACATGAGGCTAAAGTGACCAGTGGAAAAATACTTAGAATCTAAGTAACCTTTTTGAAATCTGTGTATGCAGCTTCTCTGTACATTGGCTGTTTGTGCACTAGTGATGTAATCAGGTTTTTGATCAGTGTTGATCTGTAGGTAAATGATTTCTGCCTGCTGCGTCTTGCTGTGGAGAAATTGCACAGTCATTCAGGTGGGATAGCTTTGGACAGGGTTTAACTCAGGCCACACAGACTCTATTTTGCCTTTACATTGCCATAATATTATTATTTTTTATTTCCTTATTGTAAACCTGGCATGTTAGCAGTGGGTCAGGTTATTTTTAGTTTCATTTTTACTTTAGAATTCTCACAAATAAGCTGTAGTGCTTGTTTAAATTCAGTCAGATTTATGTTGTATTCCAGAAAACATTAATCTCACCTGCAAATTGAGCTGAGTAGGTTGTGGATGATGCTTGCTTGGTTTTTAGAGATTCATTTTTGTGTTTTACATTTCATGAGATCAAAAGTTTTACTTCACTGATCATTTACAAGCTCTTTATGTTTTCATGCTTAATTAACTTGGAGCCTTGCTGTGCGTAAATGAGGGATTGGATATGTGCTTTGAGCTGGCGTGTGTTGTCATGGGAAGCAACTGTCTTGTGTTTACTACCACAGGTTATACAGAGTTTCCTGAAAAAAGCTGTTCTAGCACAGTCCTGCTCTCTGTTCTAGCATCTTTCTGGAACATATAGCAGTGAGATGCGCTCTGTCATAAGACACAAACCAGGTCCAGGGTATCTGCTGCTCAATTAATATCGCTTAAACAATCTGGTTAAGTTTGTTGTTAACCTCAAGTGTAGTTAATTCATGCCAGGTGACTTCATAATGTATAATACCTCCATTCAAATTTAACTTTTTAAATTACATTATGACAATTATCGACAGTGTCCAGGGTAATGCTTTATTTTAAGGTGCCCCTCATGGTTACTCCATGTACTTACTATAATAATTACAATGATTACATGCAACTAACCTAATCCGCATTCTATGCCTATCCATATAGTAAGCACATGTAGTCAAATGAACAGTTACACTATAACAAGGACACCTTAAAATAAAGTGTAACCGTGTCTGGCAGTCAAAACTTACAATAAAAAATAAATGTTATTGGTTTTGTAAAGCTTGCATCCTTTTATTTTTAAACACATATTTGCTTGTCAAACCGTTTCTTCCAGTATTTCTGACGCCATCAGTGGCATTACGTCATTTCTCAAAGACCACAATCTTGTTCTTAAACAGAAGGCACATTAAAAATATTAGTAATTGCCATTATAAATGATCTTTGTTGCGAGATATTGTCACAGAAATTACTGCGATATTGTCATTTTATGACAATTTTATGTACAATTTCATACAACAGCCTCATACTGCATATAGACAATCACATTTAGGGGACCAAATCTTTTCATTCCTAAGGTTATATAGATTCTGTAATTTAATATTCAAAGAGGAAATGTCCTAATATAAACTTTGAGATAGATGTAGAACATAAATGTCATTGTAAAATGGCTTTAATGTGCATCCAGATAAAATGTTGGAATCATTCATTTTTATCTAGAAATGAGGGCGATATGATTAAGCTCATGTTTATGTGTAAGTTGATAATAAATTAAATAAGTTTAACGGCATTTCCAGTTTTAGATGTAATCCAGTTTTGGTATACTGCAGTATGCACAACATGTCCTGTAACGGTCATGTGTTAGGTCAGTAGGCAGAGAGTGGGTGGCCTTTTGTGGCTGTTTGAATGCATTTGACCACATGAGCGTTAACACAATTAAAGCAATCTGATAAAATGATACTTGACCCCCCCAGAACTGGTCAAAAATGGATTGGCTTAAAATAATATTGACCCCATTCACACAAGTTTAACGTTCACTTGTGATCAGATTGATAAAAATGCATTTCAAATACCAGTGTAAATGGGGGGCCTTTGGTGAGATTTATAGAGCAATGTAGTTTGATTGTACCGTTTTTTTAATTGTTTAAAAATGAACATAGAAATAAAGTGGTACATGCTTGTAATATTGTATAAAGTAGTAATAGCTTCAAGGCTGAGTAACATTATAGAAAAACACAATAAACAACATGGACAGAAAAAAACAAAACAATAAAATAAGTAAAATTAAGCCTCTTTGAAAATTAATTTAGCTTTTTTTATCTTTCACCATTTTTACAGATTTGTAAAGATGTTTTACCTCATTTTACCACTAATTACATTTAGATGTAGATTTATGTTTGATTATTCAAAATGAATGTTATTCAGTTAACTAAGTATTTGGCTTGTTTCCCCCATTATCAACAGTTTTAGCAAATTATTATTGAGCTTTATTACAGTTTATTCATTCATTCATTCATTCATTACAGAATTCCTTAATTTAGACTGATTTGGGATTGTTCTGGCTGTGAATCAGGCATGAAATATAATAAACAGTTTAAAATGGTGTGTTTTTTGGGAGCCAAACAGTATTCATGTACAGAAATGTAATAATCATATGTAAAATAACACTTTATATTCTTCATTGTAAATAGTTAAATAAAATAAAACTTTATTAAACTTACACAATTCTTGTGCCTGAGTGCGCAGTCACAGGCCTTAAAAACACATGCATATGATAGACTTTCAATCTATTATGGTTAAACTCCACAAATCTCATCTTTTTGAAATCAAACATAATTCCAACATATGAACTCAACATTGCGTATCCTCTGATGTCTTTTGACCCTTTTCACATTTCTGGGTTTCTCAGCAGCAGAAGTCATCATAGTTGGGTAAGCTTAGAGTGCAGTGAATGGGAGAGTACAACAAAAAAATTTTTTACAATCCTATTATAAAAGAATTAATAATGAGAGAAAAACATCACGATAGTGTTAGAGACTTTCAAAAAAAGGAAAATAAATAGTGTAAGACTGATAACGGCAGCCAGAGGAGAGAATAATGTTAAGTTTACTCTCAGCCCCATAGACGCTGCATTACAAACACCTTGCATAAGCGGTAATTCATTTTTTGTAATTTGTCGCAGAGATGATAAAATACATATATAAATGTACATGCGTTTAAAAAAAATCTATATATTAAAAACTTTCAAGGATTGAAGATTAAGATGTCCGTCATAACAGTCTTGTGAAAAGGGTCCATTGATGACTATTCCAGAGGCGTACATTGTGATATCGATGCTGAAACGATATATTGTGCAGTTCTAGTTTATCCCATTTTTTTCCATGACACAATCATAAGTTTGTACTCAAACACAGAGCCTTTTTTGTGTTTTGTGTTACTGTAGGGGTTGCGTACCGCAGCCAGAGCAGTGAGGGGGTCAGTTCTCTCTCCAGCTCTCCATCTAACAGCCTGGAGACACAGTCCCAATCTCTGTCCCGCTCCCAGAGCATGGACATCGACACAGCCTCCTGTGAGAAGAGGTGAGAGACCTTTGAGGAGAGTGTTTTATCAGAGACAGAGTGTGACATAAGAGATTGTTCTGGAGATGAAGATGTGTATCTCTCTTGCTGAATGCCTGAGCTCTCTCTGTAAATAGTCTCTTTACGCTGTCATTTTTTTTTGTACTGTTGGATTGCAAATGACCCATTGCTCTATTGTGCTTCAGCCGCATAATCCCTAAAGTGCATAAAAAGGATAATACTTTCAGCTGTATATGAGCAATTCCATGCAAATGTCAACCTTGCCATGAAAAAATAATAATTTCATCAAAATAGTGAAACCGTTTCTAAGTTTTTTTTGTGTAAGCAAGTATTTTACAATACTTTTAAAATACTCATAAATGTCTCTGTCAGTGTTTTCAAACATTTATATTTGATTTACCAAAGTCACGCAAGTGGCAATTTCACATCTGTAACATCCATAACGGTGAGGTGTCACATCCGTAACAAAAGCTTTGTCCTCATTAATGCAAACATGTAAAATAAAATAAAATCAATCATTTTTGTTCTATAGTGAACCAACTCTTGTCCTTTTGATAAGCATTATTTCTTTTGGGTTGTGCAGTTTAATTCACAGAGTTTTTATAAAGTATGTTGTACACTGTAAACTCGCATACCTTTTGGGTCACATCCGTAACGCATGTTTATTTTCCTCATTTAAAATCTAAAAAATGTTTACAGATTGAAATTTTTCTGATCCCATAACTCTGTGGTTGGTTGTTTTGGAAAATATGAACAGATGTTTCTATATATTGCTAACATACTTTCTATGTGAAATTTTATTTTATGTTTTTACTGCAAATGTCACATCCTTAACGCTGGAATTGCTCATATGTTCATCAGGAATTCTTTTGATATTGCAATCACTAGTTGCACAGCATTTGAATCTTCTGTTTTATAACATGCAGTGCGGAAATTACTTTGGTTGTCAGTTTGTACTGTAAATGAATTGGATCTTATGTTTGTGGTCTTCAGCATGTCACAAGTAGATGTGGACTCAGGTATCGAGAATATGGAGGTGGAAGACAGTGATCGCAGAGAGAAAAGGAACCTTGCTGAGAAGGTAACCATATGCATCAATAGGATGATAATTATTGACATTTAGTTTGTGTTATGGACAATAATCAGCAGATAGTAATGGGATAGTTTACATAGATATGGAAATTTACAAACCTTTGTGAGTTCCTTTGTTTTGTAAAACGCAAAAAATTAGGTTTTGAAGAAACCTGAAAACTTTTAACCATTAAAGGGGTCCTATTATGCCCTTTTTTACAAGTTGTAAAATAAGTCTCTGATTTCCCTAGAGTGTGTTTCATCTCAAGTTTCATCTCAAAATACCACACAAAAAACGTTTTATAACTCTTTGAAACGGCACCTTTTAGGCTTGGATCCAAACTGTGCCGTTTTGGTGACTGTTGCTTTAAATTCAAATAAGATTGTGTTCCCAGCCCTCTTTTCAAATGAGCTATAAATGCTTACGCATCATCATAGCAGCAGATTTCAAACTCTAATGGCAGACGGCTGCTTCTCACTCAAGGCTGTTTATGCTAAGTAGGGAGAGATTGTCACTAATGGGTGGGGCTTTCCCCCCTTTGAAGACATTTACAAATGGAGAATGTCAATCAAAGTGTTTCTGCAGACTGTTTTTATGAAGTGTGATTATATGAAATAGAATTAATAACTTTTTTTTTTATTACAGTCTGGCTATAATCACACACTGCTGCCACACAAATGTGTTTAAAAGGGATTTTTGCATAATAGGTCCCCTTTAGTAGGAAAAACAAATTCTATGGATGTCAGTGGTTACAGGTTTCAACTTTTTCTAAATAGATTCCACAATATCATGTAAAGGGTGGGCAAATAATTACAGAGTCTTTATTTTTGTGTGAAGTATCCCTTTAAAGTGTTGTTCTGTTTTATTACAATCCATATTTAAACAGGAAATGCCTTCCAGTGAGAAAATTTGAGAACCACAGATCTGAAGTGTTTGTAAGTGACATCATAAGTGTGATTTACTTGCAGGACTCCTCCTCTAATCCCGATGTCTCTGAAGAGTTGGCGTTGCAGCTCATCTGTAAGATTTTGCGTGTTTCCTGGAAGGAGCAGGACCGTGATGTCATCTTCCTCCCTTCTCTTGCTGCTGAGTTCCAGAAGAACCCTAAAGATGGTATGAACTGAAAAACGACTCCGCTGCTGATCGACTGAAAATGTCGCCGCTTTGCTTTCTCTGTAATTGAATTGCATTGTTTTCTTGTAGTTTACTCTGACTTCAAAGACCTGATCGGACAGATTTTGATGGAGGCTCTCATGATGTCCACCCGTTCCCGTGACTGTAACCCATTCGCCAGCTTGACCGCCACATCTCAGCCAATTACTGCTGCCAGATCTCCAGACCATCACCTGACTCTTGTTCCACCCTCCAGCCAGGGCGGGAGTCCCATGATGCCCTGCGCTGGTTCATTCGGTGCCAGCTCTCTTTCCAGGCAAGTGTGTTTGCTGGCAACATCCACTCTACCAGTAAAAAATGCGATAATTAAGATTTCTTTCCTCAACCATACTGCCTTTATTTGATCAAAAAACAGTAAAAACTATGATGTATTGTGAAACATTATTACCATGTAATTCGTAGGTATATTTTGCATTATTACGCCAGTCTTCAGTGTGAAATGATCATTCATAAATTATTATTATAAGCCGATATACTGTTCTATTATGATATTATTATTGGTACTTAATCATTAATAATTTTATTAATGAATTATCATAGTTCAAAGTACTGTGAAATTGTATTTTTTATGATCCTTTGATAAACAAATTTGGCTTTAAATCACAGTAATAAATGTTTCTACATTCAATAAGAAACTATATTTTAAACTGTAACAGTATTTCAGTTTTGATCAAATAAATGAGCAGAATAGGCTTCTTTTAAAAACATTACAAATTTGACTCATCCCAATCTTTTGACTGTTAGTATACTTGAATTGTTCACGTTCATCCACATCTTTACTTACACCTACATCGTCAATTTCTTTTCAAATTTCCTACTGTTTTCTGTGTTTCCGTCTTCATGTTCATCTGTGTCTTTGTTGTTTTCAGTCTTTATGGTTGTAGCCCAAACCCACTAGCTCTGAGCTCTGCCAGATTGAGTGCTCCATCTGTCCCACCGGCTTCTCCAGCCGCTCTCCCAGTATCCCCCAGTCCGCCGGTCTCTCGCCCTCCTGCCAGCCTTCCGTCTCCATCCGCCCCTTTGCCCATCTCCCAGAGATACAGGCCCTACTCCCTTAGCTCATCCATTCCCATAAGCCCAAACTCCAGATCTGCTCCATCTGGTATGCTCACGTCCCCTACAACTTCAGATACGCCCTCCAGGCCTTCTCCCAGACACCATAGCACCCAAACCTCCATGCCTTTCCCCTTTCCGCCTGGGTCCCCCACCACTATGGCCAGAAGGACTGCACTGGCCACCCGGATGCCCTCTAGGTACCTTTTTCACCCTGTTAGATGTGTTGCATCCACTTTTTGTCTGTCTGCTTTCATTTGCACACCAGGCAAAACAATAATTATAACCAATAAGTAACAAAACAGACTTCCTAAATATATGAATAGTCAAAAATTAAATGCACAAGTGAGGTCTTACAGCATCTTAATGTACAGTATAGAAAAAAAAACCTGTTAGCATTGTTAAATTATAATGTGTAAGATAAACTACATGTACGATTTAAACAAATAAGCATCAACAATTAATTATTTGACATCAGCTGATATTAGTGAATTAACAATCTTGTAATATTTTAAGTCAACATTTCATAAAAAAAAAGTAAATCATTGATATTCATTCTGCGGTGTGCTTAAACTACTTTCAACAGTATTATTAAATTATAGGTGGTTTTTAAAATGAATTATATGTAAATTATGTTGAATAGAGCAAATTCATTCATTCATTTATTTTATTTTCGGCTTAGTCCCTTTGTTAATCTGGGCTCGCCACAGCGGAATGAACCGCCAACTTATTCAGCATATGTTTTACGCAGCGGATGCCCTTCCAGCCACAACCCATCACTGGGAAAATTAGAGCAAATTATCAGCTACTGTTAAATGGCTGATTATGATGAATTGAACTTTTTGTAATATCTGGTGATATTAATAATAATAATAATTTATAGGTGCTTATTTAATCATGTCTTTTATAGCATATAGAAGCAGTTATTTGCAGGTCAGAAAAGAGCTTGCACCATATCTAGTATCAGCTGATATCAGTAAAGTTAAAAACATATTAAATTATAAGTGGTTATTTTTTAAAACATGATTTATTATCTATAACTGTTAGTCTTTGTGTTAAAAGTGAGAATATGCTGTTGACTGATTAAAAAAAAAATGTGGTAGTTGTGTGAAGAATACTTTTTAATGAATGCGCATGCATAAATGTATATCTAATACTGATAGCAGTAAATGTTGTACTATTATAAAGAACATTGTTATACTACAGGTGTTCTTAAAAATGTGCTTAATAGCAAATTTTAATGGCAAATTTAATAGCAAAACCAATGATGTAAAAATGAGCATGAACCATTACAGAATAATGGCTGATACCAATATATTTTGTAACATCAGCTGCTTTTCAGTTTGGCTCCCTGTTAAATCGGAAGTTACATTTACTCTAGTGTTATTATGTTTCATTGAGTCTATCTGTCTGCTTTCATTCACACACCGGGTCCACAGCAGCCCTTTCTCCCTCCTCTTCTTCGCCCTCTCCGACTTGCCTCAGGACAGCAGTGATGAAGAACAAGAAGAAGAGGAAGAGGAGGATTTTTCAGGGGTTCAGTTTGGGTCCAGGTATCGGTGCCAAAGTGTGTTGCATGCTTCAGCGTGCTGCCTGGCCACTAACAACAGCCCACCGTGCCCAGTGTGGGCACAGAAATGGGCAAAAAAGAGGGACACAAAATAGTAGTCTCTAAACGTGTCAAAGTTGATCTCGTCAGACTGACAAAATCAGCATTTCTCTTGCTTTTCTGTGGACAGAGCTTTGCTGTCGGCTCAAAAAAATGTGCTCATTGCGTAAAGATTTTTTTTTTGGTGGCATTCAGCTCACAGCAGAAATGTGAACCTGCAGACCTTTAAACTCCCACACAGGACGTGTGAGCTGGATGACGGTGGTGTTGGTGAAGGACTGATTGTTAGGGGTTGGGATAATGCTAGCTGACTGACTGTAACAGGACTAATGAGAGCTAGAAGCCTGCTGTGAAGTGTTGTCTCACCCTAGAGTTCACTAATGCATGCTGTCTCGTGACCAAAGACCTGCAGGGGGAACAAGGATATTAGAGACCTGCTTTTTCTTGTTCTCTTGGCATCATTTAAGGCCCTCATTGAAACTATTTTTTTCTATAAACTATTAATGCTTTGTGTAAAAGATACACAGGACTGGGAATGGTTTTATTCCATCAGATATATGTCAATTCACTCACAGCTAATTGGTCCAGTTTAGGTTTGCCAAAATAAAACCTGCTCTGGAGCAGGTTAGCCTACAGGTTGCGTTACAGCAAGTTACAGTGGTGACTAAACCTGATCAAAACCAACCCAACTTCTTGAGTCCAAAGACTAAACTAAATGTGAACTTACCTGGGTAAAATTTCAAAACTGACTTTTAACAAGGCAACATGCCTTTGAGGAGAATGCTGAGCATCAATCAATTCGCCATGGGAAATAGTGAAAATAGTCTGTGCATTTGAGCCATTGTGTCTTCCTCAATTCATAACTGGCATGTCACAGGTATATTTTTCATCTGTAAATGTTAGAAAGTAATGCAAACAACTCCATTTGGCTGTCAGGAGGGGGTGAGCAAAGGAGTGTGGCTCTGCACATGCACACTAAACCATCAGAGTGCAAAAGTGTGAATTTTTCTAAAATATTGGTTGTTGACATAAAATATATCCTATGTACAATTGTATATATGAGTTTTTTTTTTGGTGGCAGTGACTGTAAAGGGAGTATTATAATAGCTAAAAGTAGAATGTAAGCTAGTACCATCCTAATCTCAAATGAGTTATTGAATGTTTCTTATAGCAAATGTGGTCAAATGTAGTCTTTTTTTTTTTTTTCAATGTTTATTTTCTTTAGTTACTTTTTTTTGTGATTTTAATGCTTTAAAGAGCAATTTAAGATGGTATTGTTTTGATCTAATATTTGTTCAGCCACATATTAAAGATGAAGTGTCATAAAACCAAGTAGAAAATCTGCATGGCTATGATGATATGGACTTGAAAAATATTACATTTTAATAATAATACATTTTAAGTATTTATTACGATAATGATATTATTGATGATAATTCAGAAATATCCACTGAGACAAAAAAACCCTGTATCTTTAGAGAAAAGTATTAAATTTTTTAGATTTTACACAAAAAAAAAGGTCTTCACCCCTGGTCCTGGTCATCAGTAAATTTCGTTTTACCAGTATATTGCAAGTAATAATATATTTTATCGCCCATGTGAGAGAGTCAGGGGTAATATCAACTGCATTCCTATTAACAAACACTGCTTGCTTTACGTAATTTAAAGTTATTCACTCCAAAATGGAAATACATGTTTATTTATATCTGATTTTATAGCTCATCTAAAAACAACCATTCTGAAAGCTTGGTGTCTAAAGAAGAGTTCTGAATCATTTAAAATCATTTCCCTGATTGGCTATTGGTTATTTACTTAGTTTGTTGTTTTTCGTCTCCACTCTACAAGCTGATTTATTGCAAGGTTTATTTCTCTCTCTTTACTTTTTTTAGCCTGGGTGCATCTGCTGGAGGGATGGCTGGTGACTCAGGTAGTGACCGCTTTACCATAGAGTCCTGTAAAGAGACGGAGATGCTCAACTACCTCATCGAGCGCTTTGACAGTGTGGGGATGGAGGAGAGAAAGGCCCCAAAGGTATACAGTAGCTGCTGATAAACATTGCGCGCACACATTTCTGCAGCATTAGCTCTGAATTGACATCTCATTATTGTGGTCCATTAACATATTATTTACATGTGTCTGAGTGGTACAAGGAAGTACAGAATTGTTTTAGTGGAATATTTGTCAGAGGACGGGTGGAGGGTGTTGAGCATGTGAAAGTGAAAGATAAAACAGGTCATGTCCGTCTGGGGTAATTCCCTCTTTGGCGTGTGTTGTTCGTGTGGTGTTTATTCATTGTATCAGCTTGTCTACGCTAGGCAAGGGTGTGAAACATAATTAGCTTCTATTTTAAGCAATTAAGTCTACACTAAAAGAGTTTGTTGCAGCTTGTCACTTTATAAACCACCTTTATCAGCTTTTAACATTGTTACAATACTGCCAAAAAAATTTACTAAATATATATAAACTTGTAAATTTGATTTAATATTTGCATACAATTTATTAAAAAAGAAAATGACAATATTTCAAAGTTTGTTGAATCTTATGTTTACAATTTTTAATATATAAAATATACAAATAAACATATATTGTAATTATACATAAATTATGTTTTTAATTATTTATTTAAATCAGTACATTGTTTTGTTATATTTTAAAATACAACAAATGGTTACTGAAATCATTTAAAAACATTTTTATTATCATCATTATTATATTACACGTGCAGTTATGTAACAATTCAAACAGCGAAAAATCATTTTATTACATTTTTATTTTTAACATGTTAAAATTCCCCCCAACTCAATTCATGTTCAATTAAGCATCAAGCTAAGGTGGTGTTTGTTTGTTTTTGTTTTTGTTTTTTTGTTAAAAAATCTGAAATTGTGCATCAGACACATCAAATAGGTCATGACTCTTGAGTTGTTTTCTATGTAGACACATTGTTATTCATATACCCTTCTGTTTCAGATGTGCAGCCAACCAGCTGTCAGTCAGCTGCTGAGCAACATTCGCTCCCAGTGCATTTCCCATGCTGCACTAGTGCTTCAAGGTGCCCTCACACAGCCCAGGTCAGAGACAACAGCCTTTTAAAAACCACTTCAAAAACTTTTTTTGGAGGCATTTTCACCTTCGAGATTTTTTCGAGATTTCTCAAATCTTTAAAAAAAAAAAAAGAAGAAAAAAAAAGTGGCATTGGCTTGCAATCCTACTAAATTTGTGCAAGTAAACATTATTATAGATGTATAATTTGCTATAATCTAGCATCTTGTCTATGCAGAGATGGGCTTAAAAAACAGGTACATTCTGTTTTAAAATAAATAGTTAATATTTAAATTAAACTATTATTTAATAAAAATAGTCAGTTCGATACTGAGTCTCAAAAGCTGTATTCTGTAATTCTGGACCTTTCTACTGGGATTAAGTGGGCGATAAATAATAATGTCAATCATCAGAGACTTTTCAATATAGTTTATCTGTAAATATTTCTGTGCAGCACAGTACTGCTATATATTATAATACAGCAGCAAAAAAATAAACGTGGATAAATGTTAAGAGCGGGATGTGTTTTGTGAGTCACAGATGGGGATATGGGGTGGGTGAAAAGTATTGGGTTATTAAAAATAGTTAAAGTTCGTATTTGTGACTCTGGACCTGAAAAACCAATAGTAAGTGTCAATTTTATGCAATTGGGATTCATATATGTGAATAAATAAGTTTTTTCATTGATGAATAGTTTGTTAGGATATAACAATATTTGGCATACAACTATTTGAATATCTGCAATCTTAATCTAAAAACAAATCGAAATATTGAGAGACTCACCTTTAAAGTTGCCTAAATGAAGTGCTTAGCAATGCACGTTACTAACCAAAATTGACATAGTTTATAAAATGTATATAATTTTGATACATATTTAGTAGCAAATTCACAAAATGTCTTCATGGAACCTCAAGATCTTTACTTAATATTCTAATCATTTAGACACACAAAAAATCAATAATATTGAGCCATACAGTTCACAAAAATATACCCGTGTAACATAAGACTGCATTTGTTATCAAGCGTCACAATTTCTAAAGTTCTATAGCCATTATATGTTGCCTGTATGTATGCACCTATGCATCCGTGCACCTGAAACAAAGTACTTACTGGTCATTTTTAGAAATATCCATAAATGTTAAATCTCTGTAGTCTGGATTAAATCAAGAATCAAACCAAATTGATGGTATGTGATTCGATATACAGCCCTCATCTGCATAGGAATAGTTCACCCAAAAATGAAAATTCTGCCATCATTTACTCCTTTATGAGTTTCTTTCTTCTGTTGAACACAAAAGAAGATATTTTGAAGAAAGTTGAAAACCTGTAACTATTGGCTTCCATAATATATATTTTTTTCTACTATGGAAGTCACTTTTTACAGATTTTCAGCTTTTTTCGATATATCTTGTTTAGTGCTTAACAGAATAAAGAAACGCATAAAGGTTTGTAACAAAGGTTTAGTGAATAATAAGTACATTTTTGGGTAAATTATTCCTTTTAGCTTTGTGTAAGAATATTTTTGCTGCTTCATATTTATTGATTAGCTTAAGTGGTAAACGTTGACACTGGTAAATAGTCACACTGTTGATGCAAATGTAAAATCTGAACAGAGGAACAAAAACAGAATCAAGCTCCTATTCAAACCAAGTGTAAAAATGGCCTAGTTGCACTCTGAAGTGTCAGTTTGAATGCATACCAGCACAATACATTTTGAATGACACTGCCGCCCCCTCTCTGTCTTTGCCCTCAAACAGAGCCCCTCTTCAGCCCTCCCTGCTGGTTCCCTACATGCTGTGCCGGAACCTTCCGTACGGCTTCATCCAGGAGCTGGTGCGCATGACTCACCAGGAGGAGGACGTGTTCAAACAGGTGGGAGTTGCAGCAGATTATGTCGACAGGCCACACGCTGCACCGTTTGACTTCATTATTGATGCCAAACTCCTGGGATAGAAGGCATATTGTTAAGTGTTTCATTCGTTTTTTTGGTAACACTTTACCGTAAGGTTACATTTGGTTAATGTGAGTTATGCGCATTAAGTGATATGAACAGTGTTTAAGTCTTTACTAACATTTTTTATTAGGAATGCAGTGATTTACTGTTAGTTCATGTTAGCTCAGGTCATTTTAATAGTATTAACAGTAATAACTAGATATATGAACAATGTAGTAGTAAAGAATACTTCAGAAGTATTTTTCATCGTTAGCTCATTTTGTTTAAAGCTAAACTGTATAAATGTTTTAATAATATAATATTTGAATTTAGTTTAAAACTAAAATGAATCAATATATATATATATATATAAGTAATGAAAACTATGTAGGGTTATTAATAAATAAAAAATGACAAAAACTTGCCAAAATTACTTAAATGTTGTATATTAAAAAGATTTATATTTATGTATTTTAAATGATAGCATGTAGATATACTACCTTTGTATTCAGCCAGAATGCATCAAATTAACCATTTATGACGGTAAAACCATTTGAAATACAGAAATTCTAGGTGTGTAATGTTAGTGAATATGTATTCATCCCGAACAGTCACTGTACAGGGTGACAGTTTGTTTCATGTGCCCACACAACGAACACAGTCAGTCCAGATGTGCAGTCACTGGAGTTAGTCAGAAAAGACCACAGCAGTGCAACAAGTTATTGCAAAAACACGTCTTTGCAACTGAAATGTGAGATGCAATGCCGAGAGATGGTGCTGCCAATTTGCCGTTGTCATGTCAAATGCCCAGTCATCAAGTTCTTCTGATTGGTCTACTGCTCTGGAACTGACATTAATGAGCGCACTGCCTGTAAAAACTTAAACTGTATTATCTTGACACTCCCTCTAAAAGCGCGGTACAGCGTGGTACACACGTCTGTCAACCGAGTTTACATAGGAAAAAAAAAGGAAATAGAAGATTCTGTCATATGTCGTGCTCACGCAAGTCTGAGTCTTTTCTCTATACACATACAAGACCGAACAGTTGTTCTCCTCTGCATCCGCTGTTATGAATGGAAATCCAGTCAGTGCTAGCATTTTTATTAAAAGAGAATCTTACTTCTCAGAATTTAGGAAAGGATTGGGCTCAACCTTTAAAAGTTTATTACCCAGTCTGTTTCCAATTAAACATTATAATCAATATTTCTATTTCAAATAAAACACTATTCTTTAGAAATGCACATTCACCAAAAACCCTTAAATGAACTGTTACAGATTTCACCAAATACTAAGCAGCGTAACTGTTTTATAATAGAAAGAAAAGTTTCTTGAGTATGAAACTATATAAAAAAAAATTAGAATGATTTCTGAAAGATCATGTGACACTGAACACTGCGGTAATGGCTTTTCCAACACTAGAATAAATTAAAATTGTAAATATATTTAAATAGAGAAGGATCATTGCAAAAAATATTTCACTAATTATTGTTAAAAAGAGAGTTTTTACTGTATATTTGAATATTCTTGTTAAAATGTGTCCTTCATGAGTGTAAACAACCTCTTTTGTATTAAAAAATCCTCACGGGTTGGCTGGTAGTGCATGCCATTTAAAATGATCTGTAATAATTGAAGATCTTTCCAAAATGGCTAAGAAGTCAGTTTAGTTCTGATGAATAGTACTTTCATCCTGGTGTGATCAGCATTGTTGTTTTTTCAGATCTTCGTTCCCATTCTTCAAGGGCTTGCTTTAGCTGTAAAAGAATGTTCTTTTGACAGTGACAACTTCAAGTTCCCTCTGATGGTAAGAATCTGCTTGTTTTTTTAAAAGCCTAATACAGACTACATTAGCACCACAAAAACTCTCTTGATTTATGTACAATTACTGTTAGATTTATCTGATATTACACACATATTTTACATAATAAAAATCTCCTCTAAATTTGTGAAAGACTCCAGACTCTTATTTCGTGCCTGTGAACAATATTATGTTATTTTCCAGGCTTTGGCCGAGCTCTGTGAAATCAAGTTTGGGAAGACTCACCCTGTATGCAATTTGGTAGGGTTTTTTTCTTTTTTCTTCAGAGATTAAGAACTCAAGTGAGTCAGGTTATGCGGTTCACTGTTAATATTGCCTGTCTATGTGTATTTTTAGATCACCTCTCTGCCATTGTGGTGTCCTGACCCTCTCAGTCCCGGGACAGGAAGAGAAATTCAAAGACTCTCCTTCCTCGGAGCGTTCTTCAGTCTTTCTGTGTTCGCTGAGGATGATGTAAGTCGTTTTACTCCTAAAACAAATTCAACTTGATGCAAAGCCACAGCTCTGATGAAGGATGATGGGTGGAAAGTACCTTATTTAGCTGTCTGTCTTGATGTTCTGCAGACTAAAGTGGGAGACAAGTACTTCTCAGGCCCTGCCATAACTATGGAGAACACGCGTGTGGTCAGCCAGTCTCTGCAGCATTATCTGGAGTCTGCCAGGGTGAGCCTTCATATCACATAGTCCTCCTAGATTATTAATGAGCTGCTCCAATATTAGAAGGGTATTCTTTTTATAGAGCAGGTGTGCAAGACTCTTTGTCTGCTTTGCGGTTTTGGTGTTACGTGATTTAGGTTTTTAACCAGACCTTTGTGTTGTTTTAGCCAATCTCTGTTGCAGTACAAATGCATTGCAATATTTTTACAAAATGTCATTTATAAAGATTTTTTTTTTTTTACATATTTAATATAGAAATTGACTAAATTAGATAGAGAGCCTCTTTTCTAATTTAAGTTAGGTTAGTTCAGCCACAATTCAATTCAGGTTTATTTGTATAGTGCTTTTTACAATAATTATTGTTTTTAAAGCAGCTTTACAAAAAGACAGTTTTTACTGTAAAAAAAAATGTCATTATTAATCACTCACCCTCATGTCTTCCTAATCCTCTGAGACCTCCAATCTCAGATTTGATCCAAAAAATCATAATTTGTGTTTCAAAGATGAACGAAGTTCTCATGGGTTTGAAATTATTGGTCATTAATTTAAAAACTTTGATTGAATATATTTCCTAAATGTTAAAATCCTAATTAAATATTGGCATATTTGTAAAACAAAGACAAACACATTTTGTAATTGTTTTTGTGCTGTGCTGGTGGTGTTTTCCCAGGGAGATCTGTTTAAAATCCTGCACAACATCTTGCTGAATGGAGAGACAAGGGAAGCAGCCCTGAGCTACATGGCAGCTCTTGTGAATCGTAATGTGAAGAAGGCTCAGATGCAGGTAAATTTGTTCCAATGGATTTCTTTCTAAATGCCATCTTACCAAGGTATTCTTGATGACAGTCTGTTGTTGAATGTGAAAAACAAACAAACAGTTATCACTAGCCTCTTTTGATGGGTGGCTGAAATAGTTGTTTGCTTGTAATAAGTTGGAAAAAATCAGACTGCCACTTTGGTTCTTTAAAAACCTTTAATTATTAATTTAATATCATAAAAAAATCTTATTGATTATTTTTAATTCAATTATTTATTTTTCTTCCTCTTATGGGAAGTAGTGGTTTGTGGGGAGGGAGGTGTTTATTAGGGTAGTGCTGTTGAGTAATAATCCAAAGTTAATGTTGTAATTTGCTGATTTCATGTAACATGCAGAAAATTCAATTAAAAAACAAAACAATTGATTAGATCTCTTAATGGATCTTGGTCATGCGATTTAATTGAAGCACATAATGCAATTCTATTTCTCCTTTCTTTTTTTAGACCGATGATAAGTTGGTGTCCACAGACGGCTTCATGATGAACTTCCTGTGGGTCCTGCAGCAGCTCAGTATGAAGATCAAGCTGGAAACAGTGGATCCTCTCTACATCTTCCACCCCAAATGTCGGCTGAATGTCAGCCCGGAGGAGACACGGCTCAAAGCCACTATGGAGGAACTAAAGAGCTGGCTCAATGAGCTGCGTGAGTGTGGGCTCTGTTCTGGAACAAATAAATGACTTTAGATGCTTAGTTTGACTTCAGGCAGCCCGTTTATTGTTCCTCTAATTTTCCCACAGATGAAGACCCAGCCAAGTTCTCAGAGCCCAAGTTCCCAACGGAGTGCTTCTTCTTAACGCTACACGCACATCATCTGTCCATCCTTCCGTGCTGTCGGCGCTACATAAGGAGACTGAGGGCCATCAGGGATCTGAACAGGTGCTTCACACAGATTCACTCATAAAAACAACCAAACAACATTTGTTACCTGAACCATATATGGTAATAGTCAATTAAAGTGTTGTCATGGTACCAGTTTCAGTAAAATGTCACTGTTCGCAGTACAAATTTTCTTCCTTTGCAAGATCTACATGCTTCAATCATTCATTTTCTCCATCGGGAAATTGAATTTTAACAGCTGCTAGGATGGAGGATGAGTAAATCATGACAATTTCATTTTTGGGTGAACTATCTCTTTAAAGTCAGACCTTTTGTGATGTTCAAGGTTGTGAATCAATTATATGCACTTTACATGTTCAAATTAGTACATTTTTTAAACGTGTGGAATTTGTACACATAAAACCTATTATACATGATTTTGTACAGACAATTCCACTAATCATAGATTTGCAGCAAGAAAAACACAGCAAAAGATCTTTAAGAGACCCACTGCATTGTATTTATGATGCATTGTGATTTAATTAAACGCGCAATGTGCAATATGTAATTTTCTCTTAGAGGGTGCATATTCACAACAAACAAAAAGGCGTAGTTTGATAACGCAGTTACTGAGTGTGGAATCATGGGAGTTGTGGTCTTCATTACATCCTGGGGGACTCTTGCAAAAAAACTGTTTTATGGGTGAGCAAAAATATTTAACACCTTATTATCATGCTAGTATGAAGTTAGAGTAAGGCTGAAAGCTGTTGAAGCTAATGAAGCAGAGACGAACGCAACAATGAGCAAAAACATTCATTCATTCATTTTCATTTCGGCTTAGTCCCTTTATTAATCTTGTGTCGCCAGCAGAGCTTTTATTATACCACAGTCGACCGCTTTCGGTTCTTCCACTCATGGTCGCAAGGAGGAAAAACAGTGCTGTTTTATCATATTAAATACATTATAAGCGTCTGTGCCGTCTAATAAAACACAACATTTTAAAGAAGCATCGTTGGTGTTTCACTGTTTTCAATAAAAAAAAAAAAATCTAACCGGAAATTGAGGGTGTGTGGTGTCATAAGCATGGCGACACAGGAGGACACGGTTTGTGTCACTAGTTAAAATTGCTTATTTCTCTGAATTTGAATATTCTTTGAAAAAATTGGGATAATGCAAGTGCATAAAGGCTGATTTATACTTCTGCGTCAAGTGATCAACGTGACCCACGGCGCCTACCTTGCACGTAGTTATGCATTTATACTTCTGCGTGCTGTTTGTGTTGCTCTCCAATAACACTTCTGAAACGCTAGCTGGCAGTAGGTTTTTATGTTCCTCTGTGTCGAGTTTCTTCGTGGGGGTTTTGTTTTTCTGAATGCTACAAGTACCTAAAACTCGCTCATTCAGAACTGGCAGACGTGCAACAACTTTAATCATAAGGTAAACGCAAAACAAAAGTTTCAATCTGGAGCTCCTTCACGGTACTCGACACTTGTAAACATTTGCTCCATCGGGCTCGCAGCTCTCAGCACCACCCACGCTTGTCAGCGCTACCAAGCCGACCAACCACAGAGCTTGCGCTACGTGTTGTTGCGACATGTAGTTAAATTTTTTTAAGAGGTGCGCGTTAGCCACGGCAAGGGCTATGCATGCGACCGCACGACGACTGCGCCAGACCATAAGCGTGCACTTGACGCAGAAGTATAAATCAGCCTTTAGTCAGGAAAATATATATAGCACTGTTCTGTTTTAAACATATTTATATTTTAATGAAAAAATCTTACATATTGTGCCTTTTAAGATTGTTTTCCTGTGCTTTCTACATACCTAATTATTTGCAGTATTTGTGCTAAATTCGAAGTATGTAATTTCTACAGACAAAACAATCATGTTTTGTTCAATCCACGTAAATTTGTAAAAACAACTCAGTTAACTTAATCGGTTTGTGTTGGGACAACATGAAGCAATTGTGTGGAACCCAGCATTTTTTACAGTGAACTTTAAATTATTTTTTTATATTTCTCCATTTCTAATTAGATTTTTGTAGTTATTTTCTTTAAAGTGGTTCAGTACATGGATTTGCACCTTTGTTGGGTTTTTTTTGTGGCAAATGTTCAAGGCTTATATTTCTTTGACGAGCGCTTTTTATATTTAATTTATTTATGGACTACAATGCACAGCACTGAAAACATGTACATAGAAAGCTTAACAGAGCACTTGCACAACAAATATGCAAGGAAGAGTTAGAAAGCAGTCGTCTTATCGGCTGGTACAGGTTTAACCCAGTGCTCAATACTGCTGGCACTGCAGAAATGCTGGTACTGCTTCATTTTTAAAAGTCGAGTACTGATTTGGTGCTAAAATGCTTTTATTACATTTAACAGCCCTTTTTGATGTTCAAAGGCTATATGGTGAAATCTCGGCTGCAAAGAGGAAATTGTGAACTCTAAATTGTAAACAGATCAGACGCCTCATAACTCCACAGCATAGATACCACACATTTTGTGTTTTTACTGCAATCGAAATAATGGAGCTGTAAGCTCGAAGACAAGGGCTAGTTAAGGTGATCCTCAAAGTGGAAAATCTTGTATTCGTCTTCACTTATGTCAGATAGCCCATCATAGATATGATGTGCTCTGTCATGCTTTGTGAAAAAGCCCTTAATCTCTTTCTGATGAGACTGGCTAATCCTGTCCTGTCCCGGTGCCTCTTGCAGAAGGTGTTTTCTTGCAGCTCTAAAGTCATCTTAGCCCATAATATCAGCTTATGTGTTAGTGCTGCATCAGTGGCAGAGATTCAAGTCCTTCACATTCAGCTTGTAAGTTTGCTTGCATTGTTTGTGGGCCTCATGATGCCCAATAGACCAGAGTCACAGCGACCCCTGTTGTCAGAAGAAGGTATAACGTTAAGATTATAGGCCAGTAAAACTCTCTGTGGAGGTTTTTATTTTCATTTTTTTATTTAAGCTGTCAGAAGAAGTCATTTGCACAAGAATGAATATGTGTGTGTGTGTGTGTTTTGCAGAACGGTAGAGGAGCTGAAGAACAGTGAGAACCAGTGGAAGGATTCCCCATTGGCTGGTCGTCATCGGGAGATGCTGAAGAGATGTAAAACACAGCTCAAGGTGTGTTTTATATTTTTCTATATTTACACATTTACTTATTTGGGTCGAATATTTAAGGTATGAATAAATGGAATATTTTCTGCAAATAAAATGGGCAAAATTAAAAGCGTATTAAAAAAAATTTCCCAACTAATTGCAGCAAATGTAGTGGGCCATTTCAACAGTCATATCATTTATGATGAAAAATGCATTTTGATATTTAATAATCAAATTTTAACTGAAATGAATTAAACTGATAAATGATTTTAAAAAAATCCTACCATCATTACCATTGAAAAATTTGGGGTAAGTTATTATTATTATTTTTTTTAATTATTATAATTTTTTTTTTTTGAAGGACACATTACCCCTTGTGTTCCCTTGTGGCTATTCTTTCACTATGTTCGTAGCTGTTTTTGCCCCCTATTGACTTCCATTATAACCACATGATTCTTGATTGTTGGTCGTTTTCACTACTGGCAAGAAGTACAGTTTGTCATTTTTACTGTTGATCGTCAGTTGGCAGCATTAACCCTTTAGATAGCCCTGTGC
>CAIGQW010000298.1:1043646-1066394 GCA_903798125.1 Danio choprae | reverse complement strand
TAATTAATTGCTCTCAGTGAATAACTGTTTGTATTGTTTTGTATGTTTTGAGAGGTTTTTGAGAGTTTTATTAGTATTTTACAAAACAATAGGTGTAATTATATATTTTTTCTAATTGTATTATATTTTAAAAGAACGTTAGTAGGATTACAATAATTAAATGTGAGCAATTTACGATTCTAAAGAATTCTTCTGGTTAATTTTTAAGTTTACCCATTTTTCTACTAGGCGGCGCCCTTCACTTTTGTGTTTTGTGATGCCACGCCACAGCGGATCGTAAGCGACCCTGCAGTATTGCGTCACAGCTGCCCAGCCCATATCTCTTTTTCCAGCGTTCTCATTGGCAGCAAGTCGCATTGCTCACCGAATTTTCCATTCTTATTGGCCAAGCGGTCTGTCATTCACGATGTTGACAGTGCAGTTGACGTAATCATTTCAGTAAATCAAGGCATTCATCCATATCCTAAGTCTGCTAGAGGAACGGTCAAACGACACCAGAACCTGCCTCAGAAAATAAACCCGAATCGCAAGCATTTTGTGCGGCGCTGGCGAATGAAACGCAGCTATAATGGGTGTATATAACACAAAAGGAACTATTAAGAACTTAATCGTCTGTCTTTTTTGATTTTTGCTGCTGGTTGCAGACGTCATTTGAGAATTGGCATCGTGCAGGATTTCTATGGTGTTCTAGACGTTTAGTGTGGATAAGTAACGGTAAGTGGCGTCTATTCTTTAAGAAGACAGTTATATTGATACGTTCGAGTTGAGAATATATTGCCCGAGTAGCGTTTGGGAATGCAAATGGCTGTTTGCAGAAATGTTTTGCTTGTTTTTGTTGCTTATTTCTTCAGCGTAGATTAATTTTATTATCATAGAGTTAATATCCGTTATTTTTATTTATACATGAAAGTACACAATCTAATGGTGTGCAAAGAAAGTCGCCGAGTTCATAGAAAGACATCCGATTAGTGATGGAAAGTTCGGCACATTTCTACTGATCGGTTCTTTTGAACAGTACCGGCTTGTAACCGATTCAGTGATTCAAATCTACTGTTCGCTACAAATCCTCGTACTTTCCCCACATTTGTCGGTTGTTAGAGCCTTACGAATGAAGTGACAAACGATTATCGGTCGAATACACCAGAACAGGTAATATTAATGAAGATTGAATTTACACCTTCAATTCACACCGATTGGAGGAACCGGTTCCCTTAAAGGTCCGATTCAGAAGAACGATTTGTTCTCGCATCGTTACATGCGATCGTTAAAGGAGGCGACAGCATAATGTTACAGTCTTACACTTGAAGTAGTGTTTTTATAGATAAATTAACCTACATAGTTTGTTAATTGTCACACAAATGGCAACGCCGGTGATGCATTGTTGCGAGTCTATCAGTATCCAGTCTCCGTTATTAAGCACTCAGTGAACTCTGCGTATCTGTCGAGCTTTTAGCGTATTTTATTAATATTGTATTGTTTTAGTAACGTTAATACAAGCGTCTATTAGAGCAGATGAAAGGACAAATACTTTTTAGAATCACTCGTTCATGAAGTAGACGTGTTTTCTCCGGCAGATTGAATTTCATGGGCGTATGCCTTTAATTCAATGAATGACAACAAGGGCAAAATGAAAACATCCTCTTTTTTTGGTGTCATGTGCTAGAACAGTTATAGTCGTGGGTTTGAACAGAAAAACGATTGTTACATCGTCATATTTGCTGTAATTCACAACCGGTCGATAAAACCAACATTAAAAACCAAATGTCACGCCCATAATTGGTACACGAAATGTAACAGTACACAGACTGGTCTTGTTATATGCCAGTGCATGTATTTGTGTATGTAATGCTGGTCCGGTGACAGTTAGTCAGATGTGTTTACTAGTGAGGAGTGTGTGAACAGGCCCAGCCCTGCTACTGCAGGCGAGCGGCAGCCATGTTTATTAGTCTGAAGAAACCATGTAATATTTCTCATCATCTACATCTGTCTGCTTGGATGTTTACCTGCATATCATGGGATTGCCTTTAACAACCGGGTATTCGATGGCAAATGGGTTGTTTATGTAAATCAGGCCACTCAATGGCCTATAAATATTTTTAGATTCATTATTAATATTAGGATGGAGGTAAAATGTACATATTAAATAAAGCATATATCTTGGTCCTGAAATAACACTTCTTTCTCTCTTTTTTTTTTTAAATAATCTAAATCACATCTTTACTTTTAGGTAAACGTTCTGTAATTTAATTTTAAATGATTATCTGATAGGAATTATATTTTCCCACTTTTTCATAATTCTTGTAAAGTTGCGTAATAGATTTTAATTGATTTTAAAGAACTAGAAAGAGATCAATTGTAGCTTATCTCAACACAGCAAACTGCTTGAAATGTCAATTATACATTATACATACATGCAGCATTCCAGCAGTCATGGTAGAAATGAAAAATGTCATGGCATTAAATGCATGTTAAAAATTGATTTTGAAAATATTAATAAAAAAAATACAGGCAGTTCAAATTACAGATAAGCTTTTATTTCATGTTTCTAAAGTTTTTGATAGTGTGTCAAATATGACACAGTATGCTTTATAGGATTTTAGTTATCAAGTAACTTTTCTTTGTAGTTTTGTTTAGGCTGTGAATTCCTTATGTTGAGAAATAGCAATAATTCCCAGAAAAGTATTATCCAATAATTACAAATGAATTAAGAAGTCAAGTCATCTCTATTTTTCATATTTATCTTTGGTGTCCTGCAATTTAAAGGAATCTTCTCCAGTGACCGGTAACTTCTTGCATCATGACGTGAATGATGTTATGGGCTATTCTGATGTCTTTCAAGGCCTTGATTACATGTTAAATTTCCTAATAATGTCAAAGAAATGCGTTCATGTACCTTTAGCCTAATAGTTGCGGCACTAGAAAAACATTCTGTTTCTTTTTTGTAGGAGAAACATTTTGTGGGCTTGAATCACAACAGCTTCAACCATGTCTGGCGCCTCAGTGAAAGTGGCTGTCAGAGTTCGGCCCTTCAACTCAAGGGAAACCGGCAAAGAATCAAAATGCATTATACAGATGCAAGGGAACTCCACCAGTAAGTACACACTTGTCATACTTTTTGTAAGCTTTTTGTTCACATGGCTCCAGACAAGGTGGCTCTAGTTTATAATTTTGGTTTCAGGGTGCGAGGTGTTAAGTGTGAGATGACATTCAGGATTTAATGGTAATTTGCAAGCCGAGTGGCTGAAAAGAAATGGTAGAAGTGGAAATTATATTCATTTTGAAACTAGAAAGAAAGGCTCTCATTTCAGAGCGAAATTCCCTTCTTTTTTTACAAAACCTACCCGACTCAAAAGAGTTTCAGCCCGAGGGCTTTGAGGGTTTTGAAGACCTTGAGCCTGCATATCAAGTCTTCTGTTCATCATTTCTGCATTAGTTTAGGAGTAGAGGAAGAGAGAGCTGGTGAAAGGAAATGAGCTGATGTTATCGGCCGTCTTTTGGCTGTTATCAGTATTACCCGCTAATGATGAAGAACGTGTGACCACACATCGTGAAATCATCGGTGCTTTGGTATAAAATAGTTATTTGAGTGAAGTTGTGGGACTTAAGAAATTTACATCAGGTGATTTGAAGATGGTAACGTTTTACTAGTTTGCTTGCATTGTGAGTGTAGCTCACTTCACTGTATCAGATGTTTTTTTTGGGAAACATATGGGTTGTTAACGTCCATCTGCAAGTGATGAGTCATTGTTCGCACTGAGCTGTGATTCATCAAGCTGTTCTGAACAAGGTAACATTAGCTGGTTGACCACAGAAATGGTGGTGTGCTAAGCTGCGTTAGAAAAGAATGTTGGACCTGTGCTACATTGGTGGTATGTCAGTGATCAATTACACAGCGAGGACTTTTAAATCTTAGGAAAGACGTAAAATAACATTCCTTAGACTTTAAACTTGCATCAGTTTTAACTAGAGATGGGTATTGATACATGTTTCCAGTTTGATTCAGTTCACAATTAATTTTTAATTTGAATTAATAAAAAAAGAATTAAGTGTGAGAGTTTGTTTCAATAATAATGCAAGAATTCAGTTTCCATGTAAAAGAAAAGTTCTTTTATCAATACATTTTTGAGGAAAAAGAGACTTGAAAGAAGCTCACCAAGCCTGCATGGATAAATGGATAATTGTTTATTTATTATGGTGATAGCAAAGCTAAATGTTAAGCAGCCATTAGTCCAGTCTTATGTCACATGATGCTACATTTTTGATGATTATTTTCCAGATTTTTCAATATGAAATTGAATAGAAATGAATTTTTATTTTTGAAGCAGTGTGTAAAAAGTCTTTACGGTCTTTGACCAATTTAACGCAATGCTGCTGAATAGATTTTGACTTCTTAAAGTAGTAAGAACAGTCATCAATATTATCAATATAATCAAGTTAATAATTAACACTGTCCCAAAAAATGTTCAGTAGTTGCTATTTATGTAACAGTCGAATGATTTTTTAACAGTACAGAATCAAATACTGATTCTGAATCAATGTGCTGATGTTTTTGATTCACTACAAACACACTGTAAAAAATAACATAATAAAAAGTCATGACAACTTGTATTACTTTAAATAAATTTTTAGTTAATTGGGTTTCAACTTATTTTTTAAGTAAAACAAATTTTAACTTGGTGTTTTAAGTCGGCTTAATTAATGCAAGTTAAAATGACTTGCAAAGTTAAGTTGGTTCAACTTAAATATCTAAGTGAGCAACATATTTTTTACAGTGCAACAACAAAAAAATGTATTTTAAAAGTCTATCATGTAAATTTGTAAGTCTGGCATGACTAGTAGTTTATTTAAAACGAACAAGCTAATGAGAGTGAATCTGAAGCTCCATTTGTCATGCATTGGACTTCCAAATCTGGCTTTGCTTAAAGTTTTCACAGTGCAGCGTTGAAGTGTTTTAGTTGAATTTGGTCCATTCAGAAATCAACTGAGAAACTCGACTAGATTCCAGAGCATTAGCACATTCATCTTTTAATAGCTGTGTTATCTCATCCCGAATGCTTGGGCTGTGAGAGAGACTATTGTCACATCGTGTTCATTTACATAATCGTTATTAACCAATAGCTTTTGCCTAAACCTCACAGTAAACAAAGGGTGCCGGGGGGAGGGCTGTACAAGGTCACCTGAGAGAAAGACAGATTTCACAGGAAGTAGAGCTCGGAGACTGCAGTCACACACAACACTCGAGCACACATGCGCAGACTGAAACCAGAGCGTGAGGTTTGGCATTCGGCCCTCCTCCTTCATTAGGACAGTACTGCAGATGGTATGCTGGGAATGTTGTCTTATTACAGTGCTGAGCCATCAGCGATGCTCGTGACAAATATTTGCAGCCAAATGCAGAATGGCCTTAATGTTTGGTCTCAGAAGTGTTTTGTTTGCTCTGAGAAAGATAACCAAGGTGATGGCCATTGCTTAGACTGCATGTTCAAGGCAAATGTTTGTCTGCACTGTTTTTTTTTTCTTCCATAAAGTGAAGTCTCTGTTCAGACTTGAGTATATCAGCTTTATATGAAAAGGATTTTCAATTCAATTTATCTTTATTTCTATAGCACTTTTGCAATGTATTGTCAAAAGCAGCTTAACATAGAAGTTCTAGTAAATTAAAACTACGTCAGTCCAGTTTTCAGAGTTGAAGTTCAGTTTAGTTTAGTTCAGTTCAGTGTAGTTAAATTTTCATTGCTGAAAGTCCAAACACTGAAGAGCAAATTCATCAATGCGCAGCTCCACAAGTCCCAAAACAAGCAAGCCAGTGGCGAGAAACAAACTTTACCAATTGATGAAAGTGAAGGAAATGTTTTTTTTTTCTCATATCAAAGGTTTTAATTGTAATTAATTATAGCCAAGTTGTGACCACAATGCCTTAGTTGGGGACTAGTTCGTTTGGGTTTGTTAACAGGGTAAAAGTTTGATTATACAGAAATAATGTATAAAGGATTTTCATCCATCAAAACAATGTGTGGAACATGTTTTATATTTTTTACCCTAAAACTTTAGAAGTAGGGCTGCACGATAATGGAAAAATCTGACATTGCATTTATTTTGCTTTGCTATATAAATATATTGCAATATAAATAACATTTCGATAGATGGTTTGAATAGCTCTATTTGGAAAGATTTCACTTATGTACACTGTAGATCAGGGGTGTCAAACTAATTTTAGCTCAGGGGCCACATGGAGGAAAATCTATTCCCAAGTGGGACGGACCGGTAAAATAATGATATATATAACTTAAAAACAACAACTTCAGATAGTTTATTCATTCATTCATTCATTTTCTTTTAGGCTTAGTCCCTTTATTAATCTGGGGTCGCCACAGCGGAATGAACCGCCAACTTATCCAGCATATGTTTTATGCAGCGGATGCCCTTCCAGCTGCAACGTATTACTGGGAAACATCCACACATACCCATTCACACTCGTACACTACGGACTATTTAGCTTACCCAATTTACCTATACTGCATGTCTTTGGACTTGTGGGGGAAACCGGAGCACCCGGAGGAAACCCACGCAAACACGGGGAGAACATGCAAACTCCACACAGAAACACCAACTGACCCAGCCCGGGCTCGAACCAGCGACCTTCTTGCTGTGAGGCGATTGTGCTACCCACTGCGCCACCGTGCTGCCCCTCAGATAGTTTACTTTGTTTTAATATGATCAACATGAATCATAAAGCTGGAGCCTGAGGACAACACGATCTCACGGCAATTCGTAACTTTTTGATTAGTGGTTAATTCATATGAATTCGTACAATCTCATTCGTACAATTTAGTAAGATTTGCTTATCCACCAATGATGGTTGGGTTTAGGGGTGTGGTTGGGTGCCACGCCTCCTTTTTTATATCGTGCATTTTCATACGACTGAAAACTTGAATTAGCCACTAAACTGACAAAACGTAAAATATTTACGTTTCCTTGTGAGAACACTTCAGTGTGTTATGGCAGGGCATAGATGTGGTCATTCTGTCTGAGAAGGCTGTCAAACTGATGCTGATTCAGGCTTCTGGACTGGATGAATTTAACAGTTTGCTATTGCGCCATTCAGTGGACACAATTGGAACAGCAGTTTCTTTTATTGAAAAATTGCAGCTCATTTTTATATTTTACAGAATCATCTCGCGGGCCGGATTAAACCCATTTGCGGGCCTGATCCGGCCCGCGGGCCGTACATTTGACACTCCTGCTGTAGATTGACTGAGATAAAACTTATCTGCATAAATATAATAAATTACAAGCATGTATAAATAAATAAACAGCGTTTTTTTTGGGGAGTCTAACAGTATTCGAGTACAGAAATTGAACAATCAAATGTAAAATAACATGGTCATCGCTGTATGTTTAGTAATATATTTATCTTTTAATCTTTAATAAATAATCTAATCTAATCCTGCGATGTGGGCCTCACGGTGGCGCAGTGGGTAGCACGTTCGCCTCACAGCAAGAAGGTCGCTGGTTCGAGCCTCAGCTGGGTCAGTTGGTGTTTCTGTGTGGAGTTTGCATGTTCTCCCCGTGTTGGCGAGGTGGTTTCCTCCGGGTGCTCCGGTTTCCCCCACAAGTCCAAAGACATGCGGTATAGATGAATTGGGTAAACTAAATTGTCTGTAGTGTATGTATGTGAATGAGAGTGTGTGGATGTTTCCCAGTGATGGGTTGCAGCTGGAAGGGCATCCGCTGCGTAAAACATATGCTGGATAAGTTGGCGGTTCATTCCGCTGTGGCGACCCCAGATTAATAAAGGGACTAAGCCGAAATGAAAATGAATGAATGAATGAATGAATCCTGCGATGTGACTATTGAAGATGCACACATTGCGATATCGATACTCAAACGATACATTTTTCAGCCCTGATTAGAAGATTTAAATAATATCCTGTTTTTTTTATCTTCAGTGTAAAAATTAACAACAATGTTAGTTTTTTTTACTGTGTTTTATAGAAAACATCCATTTAAATCAGTGTAACAATAGTTTATATGCCAAAAATATTTTTTACTCATTTATCAGCATAAAGTTACATTTTAGTCATTTAAAATGTAATGTAATTTAGTTTGATAACTTATTTTCATGTATTTGAATTATGCAACAAGTTATCAGCAGCCAGAAATGATTGGCCGCAGAAAATTATACTTAAATATTTAATAAAATAACGTTTTCGGTTTCACTCGAAATATGAGCTGAAGAAGGCTATGTTTGCTCTCTTCAACGTGCTAGTTTCACTCTTCTTTCACGCGTAGTCACCAAAGAGTAAGAGCAGCAGAGCACGATGTTCAATAGCTCAATATTCCACTCTGTAGATATACCACTCATCTATGCTTGAAATGCACATGCTCACCAGAAAAGCAAAGTCCATTCAAGTAACGCGCTGACAGGACATTTCTATGTAGTATTCTTGTTCCTGCTGCTTGCTATAGTACTACTGTTCTGTCATGGCAACACTGGTAAAATGACACCTTTCGAGTGGTTTGCTGTCAATAAAATGTGGTTATTTCATTGAATTGGATTGTTTTTTGTTTTTTTCCAATCAGGTAATTTAAGTTGTTAAACGTAATAGGGCTTACAAGTTTACTTTAGAATATTTAATAACATAACAATTTATAGATTCCAAGATGTATTACTTTTGATTTAATACCGATTTAAACATCTTTTATATTTGTATAAGCTGAAGCTTAAAAAATTGTTTTAACTAAAGCTTTAGTTTTTTTTTTTTTATTATTGGTTTCATGATATATTACACAAAGCAGTTTTTTTTTTTACCCAGAATTTTCATTTTGGTGCATCCCTAATTTTAATAAGTATGCCTAATAAGTATGATGTTTCATTTTAATTAAACTGCATGCATATTATAACCTATGTATTACACCACATATTAAATAAATCTTAATACACCTCTTATGCTGAATAATGAAACATTATTTCACTTCTAGTGATTTATTTATTTATTTATTTATTTATTTTCATGAAAACAATTTGAAAATTGGAAGTAGATACTTCACTTGCATGTTTATGTAGACAAAATTACATTTGTAAATTTGATGTAAACACCATTCTTTTTTTTAAATGATTCAATTTATTGAAATTTCTGTTTCATAAAGTATTTTTTTGTATATGAAGAAGAGTCATACAGGTGTGGAACTACATTAGTAAATTATGACATCATTTTAATTTTTGGATGGACTGTTGTGTATCTACAAGTATTACTACAGCAGCAATATCAACGTGCCTCATGCATGTTCGGTGTGTGCTTATTTGATCTGTTAAAGGATTGCTTTGCAAAGTATTGGACTTAATCAAGGGATTTACAAAAATAATCAACATAATCTGAAATTTCAAGTGAGCGTAAAAAATTTCACAACACTTCAAATGCAGTTTATCAGCATTGACCAACAGAAACCTGATAGTTTATTGATTTTAAGATGTACTTGTATCACTACTATTTCCAATAGATGGGTTTTGCCAGCTACATTTTGCCAAAATTAAAATGTTGCCACACCTAAATGAATAGGCTATAATAATAATAGCTATTTCTACAAGATTATATAATACAAAACCTTTTTGGGGGGTGAATTTGTGGCAAAAATACCTGTAGTTTGTAAAAACATTTTCTGTGACATTATATTCCTCTCACATTTAATCGATTTTGTTCATACAACACACCCCTTTATCAGAAGTTCACAATTGATATATGGAAATTTTGGCATGTTCGGAAGCTAAATACAAATCTTGATTGGATATTTGTCTTATCGTAATTGCAAAAACAATATCTTGTCTTGTCAATATATGTCACATCAAATGGAAGTTACAAATTAAAACTCATGGCTATGCATCTGAAGCAGTTCAGCCAGTGGAAATAATCCATAATTTATTGGCTGATAACAATAACACTAACAATGCACATTTATCAGCTGATTCTGACATGGCTGCCAATATATTGTGCATCACTATGTACACTAGCACTGAAGGAGGAACCGGAGCCATGGATATGCATCACAGTATCATAGAGGCTTAAGGATGGGATCATTTCACCCAATAGGAACCAGACATAATGCTCTAGCAACCACCTTAGCAACAGTACAAACGGCATATGGAATTCCGCTCAGTATATAAAATGGTCTCCTTGTATCTAATGCAGCTCTGACCTCTTATTTTAAACTGTTTCAACTCTACGAATAGACAGAGTCATCCTGACAGCAAACCCTTGGGGACCAGCAGTGCAGACACCGGAGAGGAAGAGTTGTCTGTAAAAGCTTTGCACACTGAAATTGAGAGACAGAAGTGCTTCTATTGATTGATTTAAAGAGAGAGAGGTGATAGGAATTCATAGATTGATATGGTTGTGACACTGGGAAGGTCATCTTGCTATCGGGCTTTAAGGGAAGGCACAAACGATTGACCTGATTACAGATGTAATCCTGTGAGCGTGCCTGAGGTCACTGCGGTAATCCCTGTGACCCTTGCAGGTGCATGGGGCATCAACTCCAAATGTCACATTTTGCCATGTCTCATGCTGATAAATTGATTTCCTAGAATAGAGAAATTTGAAGATTCTACGGTGGCTCCCAATTGAAGAAGATCTGCTTTCAATTTATTTTAGGCCATTATTATAAAATATTCATTGAATATCTCTGTTTCAGATGTCTGCTGGATTTTTCAAACAGCTGCCTTTGCTTGGAGTTTTTGGCTTTCAGTTTCTTGGTGCTCTTTTCACATATCTTGCTTGTATAAACCTTGGTTCGAGGGCTTGATGTACTGTAAGTGGGTATATATTTGGATTTAAATAATCTGAGTTTCCATTTTTTATCCATCTAAGACAGTGGAGTGATGTAAGCTTCAGTAGGCCTGTTTCCATTTATTACATAATTGTCCTTTTCAGCCGTTCACATATAATCATGATTATTGTGCACTTTACAATTCCACAGTGTCTTATCAAATAATATTTAAGTGATTATGGAAATGTGGATATTATCGAAATATATGTGAAATGTGTATTTTGAACCTAGATGTGTAAAAGTAGAAAACTTGCTTTTCACTTATGTTTTATTTCTTTTTTTTTTCTGGCGTATGCCTAACCCAATATAAAAGAAAGTATTTTAAAATAATAAAAAAATATTTTATTGTGAATCTGCCCCCTTTTGCAAGCCAGTTTATCAACTCTAATGTAGGGTTTGATTTTTATGATGATAAAGAAGATTCCTCCAGGAATTTGGCTTGAGATTTTCTTCTCTCTTAGAACTTGGGAGTTCCTCCTTTTCTCTAATGCAACAGTTCTGCCTTTGTCAACCGTTTCCTTTTTTGGTACCTCGCACTGTTTGATGCTTGCAAAAACAAGAAATGGTTTGATGAAGAACAGCTGTTGCGAACCATCGCCGGGACACCTCAATCTTTTGCCAGCCGTCAAGTAGCTGGCTGATGTCTTGTTACATTTGTCTCATTTATCGCTCACCATCTGCAAATCTCAAACACAGACTCGAAACATTGTGAGGTGCCTTGCTCTCTGCTTATCAAGACAGCTGTTAATATACAAACAAAACATCTGAAGAAAATGATTTGAGATGCTAAAATGCATGTTTATGTGAAATATTGGCAAGTCATCCTTCCATCAATATGCTGTGATCTGATTCGCTGGCAAATGTCCCACCACGTCTTCATTAGGAGTTCTAAGAAGCCCTGAATGTTTCTGATTTACTGCCAGCCAAAAATAAAAGATCATTAATAGCTTAAGTTGGAGCTCTCTTGACCCGCTGAAGAAACAAACAGCACTCATAAACGCATAAAGACCATAGTTGCATTTAGATTTATAAAATATGAGTGACAAACCGATGTCGCTTGAAAATGATCTTCGCATTTGCATAACTGACATCACAGATTTGTTGTTTCTTATTAACTTTTGCATTTCTAACGTAGTGATATATTGAGTTTGACAAATTTTGCTATGCTAAGGCTGCAGTACTGTTATAACCATGAAACGACACAATACAAACTAATACAACAGTTTTTACTTGCACTGAACAAATGTTTATCTAACTTTTAGGTGTATGTTTAATTATAATTCTTTGTCTTTGTACTCTGAGATTTTGGGCTCAATAAGGTGGGTTTGTCACCATGGCTAACCTGCTTTGAAGCTGGTTTTATTCTGGGTTAGAGAACAGACCAATCTGTTTTTGTCAGTCTACAGTGGAAAAGGATAAATAAAGTTGTAAAAGGAGTCTAAGACATTTTGAACTTGTCCACTTTTGACCAATTCCAGCGGTAGTTCACAAACACATTCAGTGGGACTGCTTTCATTTTGTAGACACTTATGTGGTCAAAAGAATGCATTCAAACAGCCACAAAGGACCACCTACTCTCCACATGCTGAACCAATTTGACAGTAGTATAGGACTTGTTGTAAGAAAGAATACCAAAAACATTATTCAGATTTTAGTGCATTGTAACATTCACAGTTGATGATCAGAATCATTGTTACCATCCACATATTTTTCATTGCTCATTTAATTTCCTGTTAACATATGTCACATAACATGGCTTTGTTCGTTGTGCAGTTCTCATGTGTCACACGAAGCAGTCCTGCAAAAGTGATTTAAGAGCATGGCAAAATCAAAATGCAAAGGTAGTTGGTCACGGGAGATGCATTTGGCCGCATAATTCCAGGTGGAATTGGCAGTGTATCTCAGCTGACCACTTGTGATTAGATCACTGAAAGTGTAGTTAATGTGTTAATGCCAGGTGAAATCAGGGCTGTGGTTAACCTATGGACATGTTCAAGGAGATGTGGTTGCATAAAATAAACAGCTTTTAAAAATGTGGTATTTATGCCTTTATTTTAACTGGATAGTTAGATAGGAAGCAAAGTTAAGGCTGAATTATACCCATGGCGCATGCCTTGTGCTTAGCTATGCATTTATACTTCTGCGTTCTGCTTGTGTTACTCTGCAATAACACTTCCGAAACACTAGCTAGCAGTGGCGTTTCTATGTTCCTCTGCATCAAGTTTCTTCACGGGTGTTTTGTTTACACTGGAAATATCTGTAAATGTAAATGTAAAAAGTGGCTCAAACTTGCTCATTCAGAAGTGGGAACCGGCGAACATGCAACAACTTTAATCATAAGGTAAACACAAAACAAAAGTGTCCATTTGGAGCTCCTCCACAGGACCCGACTCTTTTTAAACACTCCTACGTCTCTCGACCCTGCCCACACTTGTCAGCCCTACCAAGCTGACCAATCACAGAGCTTGCGCTACGCGTCATCACAAATTTTTTTGAGAGGTGTGCGTCAGGATAGGCATCAACCATGGCGAAGGGTATGCAACCACACAATTGATGCATTTAAACCAGCCTTTAGGGGTAAAGGGATAGGGAAAGTTCACAAGCCAGGATGTGATCTTGGGATGCCCGAAGCACAGTGGTGCTGTATGTCAACGCAGTGCCCACTGGACTGTCGGTTCCGACCTAAATATCAACATTAAGTGGAAGGTGTGATGAATTGTCTTTTCTTTTTTGGCTTGATTTTGTACATTAGAATTAATTGTATTTTGTAGTTTACTATTGCTTTAATGTCATATGACTGACAAGTTGTCCACCCCTTGCAGTGGTAAGCTGCAGGAACCTGAAGAGGTGTTGTTGCAAGAGGAATGGGATTAAAGATTACAGGGCCACATGAAACTGCAATATTCCATAGATTACAACATTTATTACGTTTGATTTAACACTGATTTAAACAGTATCTTTTATATTTGTGTTTGTTTTAGCAGAAGCTTTAGGTTGTTTTATTGGTTTTATGAATTTTCCAGATGAATTTCTACATAAATGCGGTTATCTTGTCATCCAGAGATAATGTATTTATGAGGGCATTTCCTGCACAGCTGTTTGTGGTGCCAGTGTGGTCCGTAATTACCCATATAGTGGCTCTGGGTTGATCTCCTGCTGGGGTAGAGGGATGAGATGAGGCGGGTGGGGGATCCAGCAGTGGAGCTGGGAAAGGCCTCAGTCACGTGCACGAGAGCGTGAGAGAGCATCACAGCCTTGTGCTTGGAACACTGGGATTTTTCTGTTGAGAGGCGTTTTATAGACAGCAACTGCAGAGAGGTAGACATTTGGACTCAAAAACAGCTCTCCATCCTCATCAAATGACTGGGAGTCATTTGTCATTCCATGAATTTTTCCAGTATTTTGTTTTACAGCAACATATTTTGCCATATATGCAATTTCACCTGACATGAATGACTTTATAAAGAATTCATAATTTTAGGTTGATTGGGATGATTTTGCATAACACATAATAAACAAATTAGAAGCATAGTTAAATACAAAAGAGCAAAGATACAACAAATAAACAATGCTTTTCTGGTTTTGAGATGTCGTACAGTATTCAGACACAGAAATTGAATAATTAAATGTAAAATATCACCGTATAGTCTTCATCATATAAATAATAAATATATTCTTTGTAATCTAAAGTCACAAACATTATAATTTCTCATGCTTGTAAACTCTTGAAATGCTTAATCACCGGTCTTAAAACATGCAAATGATAACCCTTCACTACATTACAGATAATATTTGCAACAACAAATTATTGTACCTGATCAACTACAATCCCCACTGGGCATTGCACATGCTGCGATGTGACTATTGCACATGTGTACATTGCGATATCGAGCGTTATCGATGCTGAAATGATATATTGTGCAGCCCTACTTCCTCCTCCTCATGTAAATTAAGTACAAGTGGTTATATCAGCCTGCTCTCTGAATTTATCCAACTATTAATGATGTAAAATTTCATTCTGCTTTCTGCACAGTCTGTAGTGAGGTTAATACATCTGTTATTGCTTTTGTATACCCTCTGCAGGGAGTCTGAAGTCAATATAAAAATGCTATATTTTTAGTGTAATCTGACATTTTTGACTATACTGTGGAATTCAGTAAGGAAAATGCATGTATGTTTACACAACAATGGACCGTACACTTTAATACTAAAAATGCAAGAGATTTTTCTTTCTATTTTGGACAATTTTAGCACACACACCCAACAATGTTGTCAGGATCTATACAAGTGGGTGAAAACGTTTTATTATGAATTATGCAGTCCAATAGTTGGCAATGCCATGGTGTGAAAACACTATGGGGGTATCTATGCTGTTAAAGGTTTAACTGAAAAAGAAATGAAATTATTGAATTAAAAAACAATATATTGCATAACATTTTGGTCCACTTATGACTTTGCATTACTACAGTAATCTTCATCCAAAAAATGTTATCAACTTTTATTTTGAATTAATGAATGGATTTAAAATATTATTTTACTCATGATAAAATTAAAAATAGTTCATTGTAAAAAATATAGATTTTTCCCTAAATGTTTGTTTTATGGGCTGCACGGTGGCGCAGTGGGTAGGACGATCGCCTCACAGCAAGAAGGTCGATCGAGCCCCGGCTGGGTCAGTTGGCATTTCTGTGTGGAGTTTGCATGTTCTCCCCGTGTTTGCGTGGGTTTCCTCCGGGTGCTCCGGTTTCCCCCACAAGTCCAAAGACATGCGGTAAGCTAAATTGTCCGTAGTGTATGTGCGTGAATGATTGTGTGTGGATGTTTCCCAGTGATGGGTTGCAGCTGGAAGGGCATCCGCTGCGTAAAACATATGCTGGATAAGTTGGCGGTTCATTCCGCTGTGGCGACTCCAGATTAATAAAGGGACAAAGCCGAAAAGACTTTCATTCCATGTGATCAATGCATAAGTTTTTTATCTATTTTTTATTTTTTGTTCAATTTTTAATTAATAACCTAAAGTGCAGAATGTACATCTTTACATAATTTAGGTCAAAAAGTTTGTAAATCCCTAATAGTCATTTTATAATTTTTTTTCTTTTAACCATTCTCTTACTCTCTATTTTTTTCTCTCTCTCTCTCTCTCTCTCTCTCTCTCTCTCTCTCTCTCCAATACTGGAGCTGAATTTTAGAGCGGCAACAGATAAAGCTTTGTAGTCCAGTCACGGCTAGTCATGGCTACTACTTTTATTTGTTCTGTATTATTCAGGGCAATGAAAAGCAGAATTTAGAAAGACAAACACTGAGTCTGTCCTGGCCGCCAGTCATTTGGCATGGCCATACCTGTGGTCTGGACTCAGGCTTGGTCCGCACCCACATTGAAATCTCATGGTTTGCTAATGCCCTTCACCTAACCTTGATTATACGCATAAGCATGTAGATGAAGACATGGGCTCAATTAATAACTTCTGCTGTTCCTTAGAAGTTAAAATGGTGTTATTAGTCATGTAGGATCAGGCGTCTGGCATGACTGTCTGAACAACTGTAGCTAACAGCATTGTCGTCAAAATGATGAGGCTGTTTCTAGTAGGCAGGATGGTAAACAGCTCTTTTAAAGCTGAATTTGTTGAATCTGTGGTGGGAGGAGTTTATTCATCTCTCGGTTCACACTGGGCCAAAGTCATTGTGGTGAGGGTGGAGACGAAAAAGAGATGAGCACAGATTCCAAACTCTAATCTGCAAAAAACTTGTGGCCTCAAGAGTTATTCTGCTTTTCTTTTTTTTCTTGGCCTAAATATGAATTGTTATTGTGCTACAGTATCTGTACAGTAAGGCTGCATAATATTGGGAAAAAACTGACTATTTTTCTGCAATATATATTGCGATATGAATATAATTTCAAAAGATGACTCTACACTGTAAAAAAAATGCTAGGTTCTGCACAATTCCTTCATGTTGTCCCAACACAAATCGATTAAGTTAACTTCATCGTTTTTTACAAATTTAATTGGATTGAACATAAAACAATTTATTTGTCCCATAAAAAAGACTTAAGAATTGGGTTGTTTTTTATAAGCAGTTTGAACAAGCAGCAAAAGTCATTTTTGAGTGTATTTTGGATGTTTGTAGGCAAATGCATCTGCATAAAATATTCAAAATAACATAAACAAATTAAAGCACAGATGAAACCAATAGAACAAAATAAAAAAGAAATAAACAGTGCTTTATGGTTTTCGGTGGAGTCCAACAGTATTCAGGTACAGAAATTAAATTTTTAAATCTAAAATAACACTAATATTTATTTATTTTACTTTTTTTTTTTTTTAAGTGGCAAACAAAAATTTCTTGTTCCCAAATAGTTTAAATTCACTGAATCTAACAGTCACAGGACTTAAAAACAGATCCAAATACAAATCTTTCACACTGTTAGATTAAAGTTAAACATTGCTAAGACTTCACAAATCAAATGTTTTGAACTGTGGTTCCTGATTAATTATAATCCCAAATTGACATAGCAGATTTTGCGATATAATATTGCAATATCGATGCTGAAGCGATATATTGTGCAGCCAGGGGTGGACTTAGTGATTTGAGGGGCCTAACCAATTCCAGCCATGGGGCCCAACAGTACTTTGCTGTTTTTTTTTTTTTATATCACTCAATCTTATTTTCTGTGTTCTATCTTAATGCAATTTCTACATTTTAAATGATTAGTTTTCTTAAAATGAATTTACAAGTAAAAATAAAAAATTTTTTAGACTGCAGATGTAATATTTTATTTTATAATGTTATTATTACATAACATTACATTTAATATAATAATATTATATTTTATTGTATATTAAATTATATTTAATTACATAAAAATTGTATTTGTTTGACCCTTACCATACTAAACATATGATAGAAAACAATGTTATATATAGTTTATAGGTATAATTTATACTTCTAGATATTTATTGGGGGCCCCCAGATTTCCTGGAGCCCTAAGCGGCTACTTACCTAGCTTATTGGTTAAATCCGCCAGTGTTCAACCCTACTGTACAGTATCTTGTAAGGTCATGTAATCATTTATAATAATTAATTGTATTAATAGTCACAGTAAATTAATACAGTAAATTAATATTAGTATTATTAATAATATCATCATTGTCCTTGTTGTTTTGAATTTTATTATGTCTCCGTAAAAGTAGTGTTAATTCAAGAACATGATTTCATATATTTTGATAATAATAATAATAATAATAATAATAATAATAATAATAATTGTAAAGCAAATGTAATTTTTAAGCCATAATATTGTTTATATAAAACATTTATCTTGAGTGTGATGAGAAGATGAGGTATTATCAGTGTCTGCTGTCTTCATCCAAGGGCCTATGTTTAGCTGGTGAGCTGTAAAATTAGTTCAGCTTTCTGGACTTTCCCGTTTCCACTTGCATGAATGGTGATTTATATGGAGTGGAACATGCCTGCTGGTACTGACTGAAACTGAAGAGGTGTCATACTCCTTCTCTCACACGCTGACAGATAATGTGCTGCTCTCAACCTGGTGCTGTGTTCTCTTGTGTACAGTATGTTTGTATATGCAAGCACATGTATGTATGTACAGTGCCAACATGAACTTGGCTGTGCTTCAAGAATTTACATTGGGAATAGTTTGCCAATCACAGAAATTTTGTATTGGATGTAATAAAATCTGAATTTTAAACATTGTTGAACTAACTAAAAAATACTTAAAGGTCTCCTGAAATGTGTTTCTTTTGTTTACATATTGTGTAGTTTAGGCATGGGCCAGTATAGGTTTCTGGCGGTATGATAATCTTGGCTAAAAATATCACGGATTCACGCTATCTCGGTATTGTGATTACTACTGTAAAATAAGTTCTTTTTAACTACTTTTTTCCCCATTAAACACAATATATTTTATTTTAGCAAACATTTATAATATTTTGGAACAGTAAACATGTCAGGCTAAATAATTAAAATAAATAATTGACCTCTGCTATCTTCATTAGTTTAGTTACAAAACATAAAAGAACACATTAAAAAAACCTTACATATACCTTAGGAATGGTATAACAGAAAATTTTAGCGGTTTTAAAACCTTGACTTTTCCAAACCGCCGAAAACCTTGAAACCGGTTATAATACCATGCCTAGTTCCTCCCCTTTTTATTAATAGCCAATAGCATTTCAGTTATTTCAGTTCTGCCAGCCAATGCGTTAATGAGATAAAGTGCATCAGACTTATGACAGCAAAAGAAAAATGAACATTTTGATTTTAGAGTCAGTTTAAATCTATAGCCTTCTTTATGAACCTTTTTCACATTTCCATGTTTCTTAGCAGAGGTAGTCGTCATATTGTCGCAATAGGTAATCTTGAGTGGGAGAGCACCACATACATTTATTTTATTTTTTTTGCCATTGGCTTTTGCTCACATAGAAAAATAAAATACCCTATTATGGTGTTTTTGTGACTTTCTCAAAATAAGAGGGAAAAAAAAAGCTGAAAAGAGACTTATAACAGCAGTCAGAAGAGAAAAGAACAATGTCACATTTATTGTCTTTCTCATAGACACTGCATTAGAAACACTTGCATTAGTGTTAACTATATTAGTTTTTTTTTTAATAAAGGGGATACAGTACAAAGTAGAGTTTTATAAAAATGTATTTTGCTGATGACCGTTGAAATGCATCATCAATCAAAAGGGTTCTTTTCTGGTAGATTCATAGACAAGTGTGTGTGTGTTTGTGTATGTTGCACGTGGCCCATGTTGTTTTGTACAGTGTAGTGTGTCGGGAAGGTCTAAGATCAGAAATCTGCCCATTCCTTCCTTTTGCTGAGGAGCTGTCAGTATGTGAGGCAGCACCTGCCATCTGCTGCTACAGAAATAGATGGGGCACTCCGGACGTCTTCCTGGCAGCTGGACAGAGCAGAGCTTTTCTACTGATTTCTGCCTCCTTTACTTCACTCATCTTTAGTGCTGAATGATAAGATGCTTCTGATTTCCACTGCATGGTACGGCTCGGTTGGGTTTGCTATGGCTCACTTTTGGAGACTTTTCCACTGCTTTCTGTACCTGCAGTAATTGGCATGGCACAATACTCAATATAATATTGAACCATTTAGTAAGACCTCCATGAGTCAATATGAATATGTAATGTATGCCATGCACTGTGACTGGATATTTACTTGTGGGAGGCCATATTCCTGTCAACATGTCCTAAAGTTATGGACGCTTAATTCTTTGAATTAAGGGTACAATGTTTCTCGGTAATCAAGGTTTTTAGTACCACCGCGGGTGAGCTCCCAAGCAAGCTTGATTGTTATCAAAACATGACATGCACACTGATAATCACTATTGGTCCGTGAGAATTGTCACTACCAGCATCATTGTATTTGCAATGCGAGACACTAAACCTGCTATATTTAAATAGTCAGCAGCAACCCTTGTGGTTTTTACACATTCATAGTTTTCAGGACTAAATGTCTGCACCCTGACAAAGGTTTTTTAAGTCTTTATTATAAGTAATTGGATCTAATTAGAAAAATTCTTGTTAAATAATTATTTGAAAACATAGCTACTTAAAATAGCATTTTCCAAGGAAAATGTTATATTGTGAGAAATATGGGCGGCGCAGTGGGTAGCACAATCGCCTCACAGCAAGAAGGTCGCTGGTTCGAGCCTCGGCTGGGTCAGTTGGCATTTCTGTGTGGAGTTTGCATGTTCTCCCCGTGATCGCGTGGGTTTCCTCCGGGTGCTCCGGTTTCCCCCACATGTCCAAAGACATGCGGTTCATGTGAATTGGGTAAGCTAAATTGTCCATAGTGTGTGAATGAGTGTGTATGAATGTTTCCCAGTGAAGTTCTTTCAAGTTTAAACTAATGTATTTATTTGAGTATATTTGATGGATGTATTCTTAGTGTAATGTATTTTATTTTTTGTATCTGTCACATGTACAGCACTTTGCTCAACTCTGGTTGTTTTTTATGTGCTTTATAAATAAAGAATGAATGGATGGACAATACTCACCAACAATATTGCATATTGTGCAACCCCACCACTCACTTTAAGCAGTAATAATATTATTTAATATATTTTCAATATTCAACTGGATATTCAAACCAAACTGAAGTGAGCTGTGCCAAACTGTATGGATCTAAACTGTGGAAAAGTAATCTCGCCTCTTACCTGTGTGCAATATGTCTTTATTTTTCGTGGTATTAGTTTTAGTTAACTGTTTCATTTTAAATATAGTGTAATGCAATCGATTCATCAGCTTCTAAATTACTAAATAATAAATTGTATAAATTATTACCATTAATACTTGCACCATGATGTACTCTTCAGTATTAAGAAGTGTACCTTCTAGACAGCAAAAATGTTTATTATAATAGTTGTTTTTATTGCGGTAGATGTCATAGACCTCCATACAGTCATAACAGATGAGCTCATGTTTTGCACAGGCTTTCTCTAGCCGTGGTGCTTGATCTCAGTATTGTTCTTCAGCCTTCCTGTTTTCATTCTCTTTCACCCAGAGACATGAAACTGTGTGGACGGCAGGCTGAGGCTTTTGCTGAGACCTCTCAAACAGTGTAACTGAGCTTAATACTGCACAAAAGTGACAAGATCAGCCTAATGTGCAATTTTAGACCGTCTGTATCTTGAAATGCCATTACTGCAAAACATTCTTAGATTGCACAGTCTGATGCATGTTAGATATCACCGTTATGGTATCATATTCTTGCATGCTGTGGTTTATGAGAAACAAGCAGCGTTATAAGGAAGTCGCTTTTTTAATGCACCACAACATCTCTGATAAAGCTAAAACTTATTTCTCTGAATGTCCTTGATTGAGTGCTTTAATTTATTATTTTAGCACTGAGTATAGCTAGAAATTATGTCAATGAAACCTTTTTTTTATTAAACTTTTACAGAAATAACTGAAAAATGTAACCAAATATTATTCCCAACCCTTCCCCATAAAATAAATAAAAATTAAAAAAGCTTATTTAGTGTCGGTTATGTATAAAATATATATTGGATTGTTTACATTTAGAAATAACCCATGTACAAACACATGTACATCAACAAACTAAAATTATAAACTTAGTCCAGAGATACTTATACAATATACTTAATTAAATTCCCTCTACAATTGAAAAACCCTAAGGCTTAGATTGACAGTCTGCAGAAGTACTTCCATGCTCAGAAAAAAAAATCTCAGAAAGACAATGAACACTTTTGAGTGTAAAATTTGCGTAATGGCACGAATCCTTTTTGTTAAATCTAAATTTAACTGTTTTCCTCGGCATTGAAATGTCTGCCAAGAACTGTGACAAACACCTCAAGGTTTTGTGGGTACTGCCAGTGCGGTTGAGCATTTGCTAGTTTCGTGATGATTTGTGGTCGCGTGTGATGTTTAGCACCTGTGAGAGGAATGCGGAGCCTGTGTTTTGCTCTCTGCTGCCTCTACAGGAGGACGAATGCACAGTTTATAGTTTGTTCCAGATGGAAACGCACTCTGTCCTCTTTAAGCTTTCCTCTTTAGGATACCGCAGGACAGATCGGTGTCCACAGATGCCATTCTCGATGTAACTCTTAGAGGGTGGAAATTAGTTTTGCTATCTTAGTGCTGGATCATATTTGTAAGTTGTAAGTAAAATAAACTATTCCGTCCAATGCTTCAGCTATCCCCAAACACTTGCAGGGATGAAGTTTTCATTATTCATGTGTTTTTCTAATTTTAGGATTTATTTTTAGTTTAGCCTTTATGTTGTTATTTTATTTATTGGTATTTTATTTGATCTAATTTATGTATTTATTTAATTTTATTTATTTTATATGTGGGTTTTAGTTTTATTTGACTTTATTTTTATAATATATATTTATATATATATATATATATATATATATATATATA
>CAIGQW010000298.1:957976-1043546 GCA_903798125.1 Danio choprae | reverse complement strand
TTTTTTTATTTTTATTTTTTTTTTATTTATTTATTTAATTTTAAGTGTTTCATCATTTCTTTTTATTTAAATAAGTTATTTAAAAATTGTTATTAGGATATGAGATGTCATATATCATGATGAAATTTTTGTCATATCGCAAGTACTTTTATTTTACTGATGTATTTCGATATAAATAATTTCTCGATATACAATATATTTTTTTCAAAGCACTAAAATGTCAATAAAAGTCACTTTGTTCAACTGCAGAGTTGAATCTTTAGAATCAAAAGTGCATGGAGTAGAGATCAAGGTCCCATAATGCAATTTGTTACTGTAATTACACTTTTTAAAAATAATTTAATTTAGTTCTGTTTATTTATGGTGTTAAATTATTTACTTTTTTGTTTGTTTTATAAAAAAGTATTTGTTTTTATTTTATTTTGTCTTGCTTTATTTTGTTTTTGGTTTGTGTTTGTTTAATATGTTTTTTTTATGTTTTTAAGGTCTTTTTGATTATTTTTTTTGTGTATTTTTATTTAAATTAATTAATTTTCCCTTTTTGTAAATTAATTCAGTTTTATTTTGTTCTTTTAAAAACCTTTTATTTTGTTTGTTGTTTTATTTACTATTTAACACCATTTATTTTATTGTTTATCATTTTTATTCATTTTGTTATCACTTAAAAAAATAAAATGTTCTAGTTTTTATTTTGTGTTTAATCTTGTTTTGTGTTACTCGGTTCCACAGAAGCTTTTCTGAAAAAAAAAAAACCCGAACTGAAATTTTCTGCAGGCTGCTGGAATTTACTGGCGGTACTCCTCCTGAGAATACATTTAATTAGTTTAAGGCCTGTTTTTTGATTGTTTGCCTTATAACACTGCCTTTAAGACCACTGGAGGCTGTTAACGCTGGATATTGATCTGCCTGTGGCCTAAAGAGCAAAGTCTCATGGACTCCACAGCAGGAGACACATATTCCAGCGCATTAGGCCAAGCATGCTTGCTATTCTCAGGTCATCTCTCGCTATCTGAAATAAGCCCAGGTTTATCATTGCACGCTGGAAGCTGATATGCTTTAAGCAGACAGATGGGTTTTTCGTTCTTTTCCTTAAGCTTTTCCTGTGCACATGCAGGTCAGCTGGTGTAGTCTGCTAACTCATTTAAAATCCCTCCTGCTTGAGTTTCCTACAGTGATGAAAGCCATTAGTCTTCATGCATCTGTGCCCAGGAAAAACCGTGTGTGTTTTTGCAGTGCCAACTTCATCCACGCCTGACTTGGTTTTTGTCAATTGACTGCAAAAAAAGGGAGAATTTGCATAATAGTTTATGCCTGGTATATCCTGCTAAACCGGTGTTGTGTTTGTATTTGTGCATGTGTTAAACGTCCAATCAGACTTTGTCTTTGATGATCACATGGCATTAAGCTGGAGAGGTTTGTGGATTGGGGTCAGGACATTGTTTGGGAGGAGTGAATGGCACATTTAGTTTTGCATTTGCATAATGACTGGCTCTCCATTGGCTGATGAGTTGAGTTCAGCTCAAGGGGGTTTTTGTGTGAACATAATTGAGGAATTGAGAGGTTGTTTTGAGAGGTTATTCACTCATTTCAGCCAACTATGTAGTAATTTAGCCTCATGCTCACTTGAAATTGTTGAGTTGGTTAGGCTAACTTTGGTCAGGTAATGTGTATATTTGCAAATATGAACAAAAACGTTAGAAAAAACTGCTATAGAGCAATATGCAATGGTTTGTGATATTTCGTTTTTTTTTTTTTATTATATTTTATTTTATCCAAATGTCACACTTTTTATATACACACTTTTTACACAGACACACACACACACACACACACACACACACACCTACCCATACACACCTTGCTCATACGCACATACACACATGCGTATATACACATACATACATATACATATGCTCATACACACATTGCTCATACATACACACAATGCTCATACACACATATACATATACAAACACATACATACACATACACACATTACTCATACACACACACTCATACACATACACTCATACACATACTCACAAACTCCTATGCACACACACACACACACACACACACACACACACTTTCATTATTAAACTTTCTACAATTTTTTTTTTTTTTTTTTTTTTTTATTTAGGGAGGAAATAATTAACATAATAAAATAAAATGCAGTGCCTGTCTGTACAAAATTTGGCTAATGTCTTACTCTTAAGCACCTAAATCTAATCCAAATTTCAGATTTATACATTATAGTTCTTTTTTTTATATATAATGAGGTATTTGTTGGTTTGATTTGGTTTTTGGTTTTTGAAAAGCACAGTATGACTCACCTGAATAGTCACGTATATTGAATCCTCTCAGGCCTAACGTCTGGCTTAATGTCTGATTTTTCAAATCCTTATGCTTTCATTTCTCATACAAGTCTCATACATGCTCAGCCAGCTTTAAGGGATTTTTAACAATTAACCAGCCTAATGGCATTACAATTGTCATAATTTGCATTTACATTTAAAGCCTGAAAATGAGAATGACAGCCTTTCAGGAGGAAGCACAAAATGAATTTGTATAACGCAGATGATGATGCTCATTTCTGTATCCCACAGTTCAGTGTGTTGGTCGTCATGGAAACAGGCCTTAACTTTTGCTAAGGCTTGCGTGAGCAGTGTTGACGTAGGAGACATTGATAGAGCACAAAATAGAAGACAATTTTAACTCCGAGCTTGTTTCCAATATACAGTATGCACGTAACTGGTGCTTTTGCTCCTAATAGCAAATTGAATTGTAAATGGCAGAATAAAAGATTCCTCTGACATAAAGACACGGCAGAAGCAGTAGAATGATGCTGGAACAGGTGTGAGTGACTGACCTGTGTGTGTGTGTGTGTGTGTGTGTGTGTGTGCGTGTGTGCGTGTGTGCGTGCGTGTGTGTGCGTGTGTGTGAGCAACTCCAGGCTTGTTGGTTGATTGTCCACCTGTCATTCGGCCCCTTTCTGATCTTCCCTTCTCATCTGTGTTGTGATTATGAGCATGACTGGTGAACACAGTGCATGATGGGAGAGGCGTTTATAGTCCCTCTGTGCATTTTGTTCCAGGAAAGAGCTGCAGAAGGACTGTGGTAATGTAAATCCATGTGTGTTTTAGCCACTGCTTCAGTTTCCAGTTGGCTTTAGGTCAAAAGTTTAATCACTCTTTATTTAGCCTCTCGTTCTCCTGAATGATACAGGCTCGTCACATTGATCATCTGGGAAAGCAAGACCGTGAGACGTGGAGCTCATTCACCAACCTGGGAATGTATCGCTTGACTGAGACAGGCATACAACTAATAGCTTTCTGAGAAAGAAGCCTTTTCCATGATAACTCTGTGAATGGTCTTGTGGATCGACTTTTACTAGTAGAGCTACATGATAGGGGTGTGATTTATGTATTGTCTGTAATTAATATCATAGTTGTTTTTAAGATGTATATGCGTTAGCAAGTTTGAATCCCATTAAAATTAAGATAGCATGATCCTGTAATTCAAGTTCCTCATGTTCTGTATTTTTACTGTATTTTTTTTATTTACTGGTGTTTTCCATTTAATTACAGTTATGAATTGCCTTATGGGACCTTGATCTCTGTTCTGTCAACTTTTGATTTTGACAGTTCAACTCTGCAGTTTAGCAAAGTGACTTATTGACATTTTAGCACTTTAAATCGATGTATTGCAAAAGAAATAATTTACTTAAAAATATAAGTCCATAAAATAACAGAAAAAGTACTGGCAGTAAGGGCTAGGTGATCTCATATCATATCAATATAAGCCATGTCATATCCTGATAATTATACATTTCACAATATAGTACAATTTCTGTAAATACAATATATTATTAATAATATACCATATATTATTAATAGAAATAGTCCTTTACTTGCTGTCAATATATATAAAGTAGATACTAAGAAATGTACTCATTCATATGTGATTATATTTCTTACTTTATTTAGAACTTCGGGGCAAATTTTTGATAAAAAATGTAGAAATAAAAAATAAATACAATATTTTTTTGCTAAATAAAATGCAAAAAGTAAACATAAAATGCAAAAAGTAAACTTTCTCACAATGCTGTTATTCACGTTTCTGTCTGCAGTCCACTATATCACATTCATTCATTAATTTTCATTTCGGCTTAGTCCCTTTATTAATCTGGGGTCGCCACAGCGGAATGAACCGCCAACTTATCCAGCATATGTTTTACGCAGCGGATGCCCTTCCAGCTGCAACCCATCTCTGGGAAACATCCATACACACCCATTCACACACATACACTACGGACAATTCACCTATACCGCATGTTTTTGGACTTGTGGGGGAAACCGGAGCACCCGGAGGAAACCCACGCCAACACGGGGAGAACATGCAAACTCCTACTATATCACATGCCCTTATGAAATATTGATATTAATATAAAAGTATTTGATTTAGTCATATGTAAATTTTGTGTGGTTTTGACCATTTTAGTGTGATTTGAAAGATAACAAAGTCCTGTAATGAGGCACAGTTTGACATGCTTTGTAGTGTCTATGCGCTCTCCTCAGGTGTTCACTCTCAGGAAAAAAAAAATGGATAGCCGCACACAAAGGATATGTAATCTTTTGTCATTATGAATAAGTGCTGTGTCTTGTGAGTGTAGCTCTGATGTGAATGTATGTCGCATTGTACAGTGTATTGAGACCAACATGCCATATGCAACTGATACAATGTTCACTCTAGCATGATGCTATGATATTTCTTCAACAGCAGATCCTGGAGACATTTTAATCTGCCACAATCAAAAATGGTCACACCATTACTCCCCAACAGTCTTGAAGTAAATCCTTGACTAATTCTCAGAATAATTACAAATAGTGTTCTTAATTTGAAGATACAACCCAGTCTAGTTTTTGACTAGTATTTCAGAGAGAAGTGGCTCAGTACCCAGCCCTCCTTTTCAATTCCCACTGAATAATAGATGAATACTGTGAGATTAGCCAGTGTCCCAGAGGTGCTCCTGGCGGATTTGCTCATTGCAGGGGGGCTCAAACATCCTCGACTGCAGAGAACCTCATTCTTAATTAGCACGTTGACTTTTTAAGTATAATCCACACCTGTTTTTCCCTTCTCCTTTCCACCCATGAATGCTTTAAAGATGAAACGTTGTTCTCTGTTTCTAAGCTAATCAGTTACTTTGGTTGCGGTGGGAGCAAGAAGGGCTGTTATGTTGTTGTTTGGATGGTTGCTATGTCAGCAACGTGTGCATCCCATTCGTCAGTTCCCCTTTCGTTTTTTTTTTTCCGCCCACCCAGCCAACTGACCTCGCCACCCTGCGCTCTGCCGGTGGAATGTATTCGTCTGGATCGAATCAAGGCCTGAATAAGCTTTGAGGCCCTGCCGGTTAACACAGAGTCTGTTGAGGGGACTGCAGGGGCAGCTGGCTTTCTGATACCTATAAATATCCTACAGTAGATTCCTGTGGGCCCGCAGCTTTTCGGGACGCTCGTTCCCTGGCTTAATGTTCTGACGGTGTGGAGTTGTTGAGATGTGGGTCGGGTTGAATGTTTGGGACATGCCAAATACCAGACAAGTCTGTAGATTCCTGTTTATTAGGACTGCAGGGATATGTAGCGACCTGCCAAGAGCGGGATGGACAGCATGTGAGGTATCTATTAGAGAAAGCGGTAAGGGTTAAATTAGATTTCGTCCTGAAAGTGAACTGGAGGAGGGGAAAAGTTGTCTGTTGTCAAATGCAACAGGTGGACCTGCTGATTCCACATAAAGAGATTTTGGAGTCATCAATTTTTTCACACAGGCTCTGCTGAGGTGAATGTTTCCATTCTCACTTGCTCAATTGTTGAGAACAAAAATAGCACCCAAACAAGTGGTTTACAGTGGAGCAGTTATGCACGTGACTGCTTTATTAACCATTTCACAGGTTCATTCAGTCAGAGGCCTCCTGAAGGCAGGCTCAGCCTGTTACTCGTGTATAGCTTTGATATCTGGTAGTAGCATAAAGCCATAAAGATTAATTTTGTGCACACATTACTTGGTCACATTACAAAAGAGTTTTTGTCTTGTTTCTAGTCCAAATATCTAAGAATTCTCAAAAACAAGAAGCATTTTCTAGACAAGCCAAAAATATTGTTTTGTTTTTAGAAATAATAAGTCAAAATTAAGTGAGTTTTTTTTTTTTTTTTCATTTTTGTTTTCATTTAATTTTTTAAGCGAAATCTGGATTATTTTGCTTACGCCATGGGCAGATTATTTAAGGAAAAAAGTCACTTAATTTTGACTTGTTATTTCTAAAAACAAGACCAACTTTTGAAAATGCTTCTTGATTTAGGAATATTTAGATTTAGGCTAGAAACAAGACAAGAACTCTAAGTAAGAAAATCATTTTTTCCATTAGTTCATGTTGGATATTGTAATTGCTAACATGAACTAATAATGAACAATGCCTACATCATTTATTAATTATAGTTCAACATTTACTTGTATCGAGTAAGGGATAACGGACATCTAGCCAGTTGTTTTTGCAGAATAAACCCAGACAGGCTTATTCATTAGCGGGCAAGATTATTCAAAGAAGCCAGATAAGCCTGTGTTATTCATTTCTGCGGTTGTTATATGGGAATGACATACCTTGGAATGTTGTGATTGACCAATCAGAATCAAGTATTCCAGAGAGCCATGTAACATTAGTTAATGCACTGCAAGTTAACAAAAACAAAATAAATGACTTCATTAATAAATGACATTAACAAAGATAATAAATGTCATAAATATATTATTTTAGTAAACGCATTTATTAACTTTAACTATTGGATCCTTGATTTAAGGTGTTACCTGTTTTTTTTAATAGGGTAGCAGGGCATTTACCATAAAAATTTAGAGGTGGGGTCATTTTCTCAGGTGCAATATATGCAATAATGTGGCTTGTTAATGATGTACCACTACAGTGTTTGTTAATATGCTTCTGTTGTTATATTTTCAGCTTTAAATTATTATAATTGGACATCAGACAACCTATATTGGTCTATAAAAAACACACTTATTTTCTTTGTCTTTTCCAGCTATTTTGAACCCCAAGAACCCAAAGGAACCCAAAACCTTCAGCTTCGACTACTCCTACTGGTCTCACACTTCAGTAAGTCTCCTTTTCCTGCTATTTTTGCTCTTTTTCTGCTGAGCCGGCCCGCTGGACAATAAAATGTGCATGCGGTCAGATTTAAAGCTGTAATTAATCATCCTCCCAAATAAAGTCCCCATTAATAATGCGTTTTTTATTCCCTTTTTCTTCATTTCTTCGCTAGCCGGACGACCCCAGCTTTGCGTCACAGAACCAAGTCTACAATGACATCGGGAAAGAGATGCTGCAGCATGCTTTTGAAGGATATAACGTCTGTATTTTTGCATATGGCCAGACCGGAGCTGGCAAATCCTATACCATGATGGGAAAGCAAGAGGAAGGACAGGAAGGCATTATTCCTCAGGTATGTATGTAACATCACAGCATATGTATCACCTTAATGGATCCAAAGTGAAATATGTGCTTAAGAGCTCAGCATGTTTCTGATATCAAAGCAGACATTAAGGCATTAGCGCCCCGTCTAGTACGTCCAAGCAGGGGTAGAGTTATTTGTGCACTGTATCGATCGCTCTCGGTCTCATTCCTAATGTGCTCTTTTGTCCCCCTCCCAGCTCTGTGAAGAACTCTTCGAGAAAATCAATGACAATAACAATGAGGAGATCTCGTACTCGGTGGAGGTGAGCAACAGACACACCACGACCACTCAGTCCATTTCTGTGACTCACTTCACACACTCGCCGGCATCTATTGAAATGCTTTTGTTATTTTGCTGTGTTATCTAAAAGCTTTAAGCGCAGCGTCGGTGGTGGGGGGGGGGATGATTAGGGTTTGTTCAGAGCTCACTCACGGGTTCAAGAACTGACAGTTAGCTAAATATGTTCAGTTACAAACAAAGTGGCGGCTGTTTATTCTTGATATTAATATTTCAGTTGTAGTCCTGTGTCATATGCGCTCTTTGGGTTATATCATTTTTAGTCTACCTGTGTTGGTTTTGTTTAGTCAAGTTTTAGTCAACTGGAAGTTTAGGAAATTAAGTTTAGGAAGGTCTCTGTGTGTCCTAAAAATATTTAATTCACAATTTAAGGCTTTAAGATTTTCTGCTTTGGTTCAAGACCTTTTAAATTCTAAATGTGGCAGAATTTAATGTACTATGAACTGCAAAATTATCCATCCTCCTTAGTTATTTTAATCAATTTCGCATTTATAAATAAACAAAAAATATTTAAATTAAATTTATGGTATTTTGTGTAATGAGAGCTAAATTACAATGTTTGAAGTCAGTAATTAGGTTTTTTCTTTGCAAGGCTGCCTTTATTTGATCAAAAACGCAATTACAAAAATAATATGTTAGCCTGGATCCCAAAACCTGGCGTAAGTGTAAACTCTTAAAAATTTAGATTTATATGGCATCTGAAAGCTGAATATATAAGCTTTCCTTTGATGTATGGTTTGGTGGGATAGTACAATATTTGACCAAAATGCATTTTTGAACATTTCTGATATATTGGAATATCTGGAATCTGAGGGTTCTGTTTTGACCCTGGATCACCAAGTCAGTCTTCGGTTGCATGGGTATTTTTGGGGAATAGGCAGAAATGCATTGTATGGGTCAAAATTGTAGTTGTTTTTTTATACCAGAAAACATTAGTATATTAAATAAAGATCATGTTTCATGAAGATATTTAGTAAATTTCTTACGGTAAATATCTAAAACCTATATTATATTATTCGATTAGCATTTTAAAAAATATTTTTGTATATTTATTATATATTTCATAAGTTTGATTAATATTTGATTAGTAATGTGCAAATTTAAAAACTGAGAAAAACACCTTTTAAATTTGTCCATAAAATAAAAAATTTAATCATGTAAAATAAGTAAGATAGATTTATAGCAAGAAATTTGCAAAATGTCTTCATGGAAGATGATCTTTACTAAAGTCAATAATATTTTACTGATATACAGTAATACATCCATATACAGCAGGGGTCACCAAACTTGTTCCTGGAGGGCCGGTGTCCTGCAGATTTTAGCTCCAACCCTAATCAAACACACCTGAACAAGCTAATCAAGGTCTTACTGGGTATACTTGAAACACCCAGACAGGTGTGTTGAGGCAAGTTGGAGCTAAACCCTGCAGGGACACCGGCCCTCCAGGACCGAGATTGGTGACCCCTGATATACAGGATACAGATATACATATACAGATATACAGTATACATGCATGTCACATAAGACTGTTTTTGTGATCCAGGGTCACATATGTAAAATATTATTACAATTCAAACTATTCGTTTTCTGTTTTAATTCAATTTAAGATGTAATTTAATTCTGTGATGACGAAGCTGAATTTGCAGTGTCACGTCATCACTAAACAGTTCTAATATGCTTATGGGGAAAGTATTTCTTCCAATTTCATGACTGCAATTGACAAGAACAGCATTTACAGTATGTTAACAGAATTATGTTATAACACTATAAATATTTTACACATACTTTCTAATCGATTTAATGTGCCCTTATTGAATGAATTTAGGAAACTGTACATACTGTGCATGTTTTCTTGGCTTTTTTTTTCCTTCTCCTGTTTTTTTTTTATGTTTGCAGTTCTGCAGAATAGATTTCCAAAATATTCTGGTTCTTACAGAAGCTAATTTTGTAATGCTCATTGTAGGTGGCTTATATGGAGATATACTGTGAGCGGGTGAGGGACCTGCTGAACCCTAAGAACAAAGGGAACCTGCGTGTAAGGGAGCATCCTCTACTTGGGCCGTATGTGGAAGACCTCTCGAAACTGGCCGTCACCTCGTACACCGACATAGCTGACCTGATGGATGCTGGTAACAAAGCCAGGTGAGAGACAAAAATCATGCAAGTTGCTATATATATTTTGTATTGCCAATTTTCAGTGTTTCAGAACAGGTATTTGTTATTTAGGATATTTGTTGTAGCAAAGAGGTTGGATTTTTTTTGTCAAGGAGAAAATGGAAAAGTGTTGTTGTGTTTCCACCAGTGATAACACTGACTGACAGTCATGTGTAAATGTGACTCGTGGGAAGGAGTAACGCACTTCTAATCCTCCCGTGCTGATTCCCAGTGTTTATTTGTGGAGATTGTTGGCGTGTAAAGCCCTGTTTCTCTAGAGAGCATCCCACTTTTTCAGGATTATTCTCTCTCACATCCAGAGCCTTTCAATTCCAAAGCAGGGATTTTCAACCTTTTTCAGGCCCAAAAACATGCAATAGCAGGCTTGTCAGCGTTATTTTGTATTATTTAGATATGTTAGTGTAGTTTTAGTTTCATTTTTGTTAAAGTTTTAGTAATTCTGTTTTGACTCTGGATTGCCAAATCAGGCTTATGCTGCGTGGGTATTTTTTTGGAAATAGCCAAAAATACATTGTATGGATCAAAATTATTATTATTAATTTGTATTTTTTTGCCACAAATCATTAGAATAATAAGTAAAGATCATGTTCCATGAAGATATTTTGTAAAATTCTTACGATAAATATATCAAAAGTAAATTTAATTATTTGATTAGTATATTTAGTATATATTTGATGAGTTTGATTAATATTTGATTAGTAATGTGCATTGCTAAGCACTTCATTTAGGCAACTTTAAAGGCTATTTTCTCAGTATTTCGATTATTATTAATTTTCTTTTAAACTGTCATATTTCAGATTGTCAAATAGTATCTCATCCAAATATTGTCCTATTGTCCAAATATAACCCTAACAAACCATACATCAATGGAAAGCTTATTTATTCAGCTTTCATGTGATGTATAAGTCTCAATATTTTAATATTTACACTTATGACTGGTTTTATGGTCAAGGGTCACAAATATGTCTTTGTACTTTTTTTGTTAATTGTTGTGTTAGCTTTAGGTATGCTAGTAAGATAAGATAAGGTGATCTTAATTGACCAAAAGGAAATTTGTCTTGGACACGTACAGTACAGGGCCTCACAGTGGCGCAGTGGGTAGCACGTTCACCTCACAGCAAGAAGGTCGTTGGTTCGAGCCTCGGCTGGGTCAGTTGGCATTTCTGTGTGGAGTTTGCATGTTCTCCCTGTGTTGGCGTGGGTTTCCTCCGGGTGCTCTGGTTTCCCCCACAAGTCCAAAGACATGCGGTACAGGTGAATTGGGTAGACTAAATTGTCCGTAGTGTATGAGTATAAATGGGTGTGTATGGATGTTTCCCAGAGATGGGTTGCAGCTGGAAGGGCATCTGCTGCGTAAAACATATGCTGGATAAGTTGGCGGTACATTCCGCTGTGGCGACCCCAGATTAATAAAGGGACTAAGCCGAAATGAAAATGAATGAATGAAAACGTACAGTCCAGTGTTTCCTGTTTAAATAACATAAAAAAAGCTATTATTTTTTGTAACTATTTAACTATTTTATTTAAACAGCAGTAACAGTATTTACTTTTTGAGATCAAACCTTGTATTTAACTTTTAGTTAAGCCTTTCAAATTATTATTATATATTATTTTGTTGTTCAATATTTTGAATAACAACACAATACAATGTCAGGATATTAATCAATTTAAAAAGTTGTAGAAACATATATTATTAAGGAATCTATTGAGTAATAGAGGTGATTGTAAAAATATGAAAAATGTAAAACAATATGTATTATTAAAGGAGTATGTTGAATAGAGGTGATTGTAAAAAAAAAAGAACAAAATGAGAAAGGTATGATGAAATTTCAGTTGATGGCTGTTTGCAATACTACTTATGTTTTGGGTATGTTATAAAAAGGAAATTAACCATATAATATGTAAAATACGCCAAAAGGATGAAATATGTCTCATGTACAAAGAAGAGATAAGTAAAAGAAAGAAATAAGTTTGTGTGGTAGACAAGACAATGGTGTGTGTGGTAATGGGCTAGGGAAAATAATAGCTCCATTTTGACCATGATGAAATGTATTTTGTTTAAAAAAAGGTTTTAAGTGTGTTTTTTTATTTTTTATTTTATTATTTTATTTATTTATTTTTTTATTTTTTTATTTATTTGTTTTTTTATTTGTTTTTCTTTCTCCGAAATAATAAATAAATCAAATCAAATATTTTCACTTTTTTCTTTCTTGTATGGAATGCACTTTTGTTAATTTTTTTATTCTTTAGTTCAGTAATGAGTCTTTGTGGAAGACCTGAGTTTTACAGCAGTATGCAGCTTTAAAGGGGTGGTTCAACCAAAAATGAAAATTGTCATCATTTACTCATCCACCACTTGTTTCTTTCTTCTTTTGAAAACAAACAAGATATTCAGAACAATGTTGGAAAAAACCACCATTGACTTCCATAGTATATTTTTACATTTTCCTATGGATGTCAATGTCTTCTTTTTTCAACATTCTTCAGAATATCTTCATTTGTCTTTTTAGAAATGTATGAGTTTATAACCACTTGAGTGTGAGTAAATGGTAATAAAATCTTCGTAATTGGGTGAACTATCCCTTCAATAATAACAATAGTAATGTCGAGAAATGCATAAAATACTGAAACAACTTGATATCTATTTCTGAGAAAAATCCTAGTATTTGTTGTGCTATAATAATTAAATGCATTTAATATGACATGCATCTGACACTGATTTTGTCCCTTGGTGTCCTCAGAACCGTTGCTGCAACCAACATGAACGAGACGAGCAGTCGTTCTCACGCTGTCTTCACTATCGTTTTCACTCAGAGGAAGTACGACAGCGAGACGGACCTCTCCACCGAGAAGGTTGGATATTTTACACCTATTCACAGCCCATTATGACATTTTCACAGAGCTCAGATTAGTCCTGCAGCACAAAGTCAGCAAATCCTGTACCAAGCGGAAAGGAAAACTGAGAGAAAGAGAGCCGTCCCACTCATCCTGTGTTTGTGGGGCTCATTGTTTAATCACTGCGGGCACAGAGACGGCTCTATGAGGTTCACGGACACAATGGGCATTGTACAGAGCTACTACATTAGATTCACTACACAGGTCTCACTCTGATATTACTCATGCAGTTTGGCAGTGGGACCAAGCATGGCAAAATCAAGCATGGCAAAAAGAAAAGATTACCCAAGCGTTCTTTAGTGCAATTTGTTTAGCGTGCATGCACCAATGATTTTATTACAGTACTCTGAATTGATTGGACAATTGAATTGTTTAGTTTAATGATTAATGGAATTTACGATTCTGAATCAGTTTGGTTGAATCCTTAAGACTGATTCGGTCATCAGAACAATTTATGTGATGATACACTTATAGTTAATAGTTCACACACAAAAAATCATTTATTTATTTAGTTTGTGTGTTTTTTTTGTGGCATTTTGTATTTGGTTTTTATATGTTTCTGTTCCTATTTATTGTTGATTTGTTGTTACACTGAGAATTGTATTGTGTTACTGTAGCTTTGATTTTTCTTTTTTTTTTTTTCTTTTTTTAAATAGTATAGTATTAGTTTTTTTGCTTATTTTTTGCTATTTATTTATTTTTTGCTTTTTTTTGGGAGGGGGTATTTGTCTTTTCTTTTGTTGTTTTGATCCTTTGTTTTTGTTTGTTTTTGTTTTATTTTTTATTTTTTTTAGGTGTTTTTTGTGTAGTTTTTTGTTTTGGTTCATTGTTTTTAGTTTACTATTTTTCATTTTAGGCTATATTTTACATTTGTTTTATATATAATTTGTTTTGCCTCAGTTGTTGCTCTAATATTATTCACAAAGTTTAGTAGTGGTACCATTCAGCAAACTGAAGAGATTACTTAAGCATGCTTCAACAGTTATTTTTATTAAAGTCACGTGCACCAAAGGTTTTACTACAGAAATCTAAACAAAAAAAAAATATGGTTGAATGGTTAATAGGACACTTCTAATGCTTTCTGAACAATTTTGATTGAATAATCATGATGATTCCTTTGGCCACCAATATATCATAAATACTTTACATCGTTGTATTCGTAATAGGCACAAATCTTTAGACCGCACAAACTCTCCACACTCATGTACATGTAAACATATTATGTCAACAGATTTCCTTTGGTGTCTTATTTTAGTGTGCTTCATCAGACTGAAAGTATCTGTTCCGTCTGGTTTCAGGTCAGCAAAATCAGCCTGGTGGATCTGGCAGGAAGTGAGCGTGCTGACTCAACAGGAGCCAAAGGAACCAGACTGAAGGTACAAACTAATTTTACAGCCTGTCCAGAGCTGCACCACACATATTCTGGGAATGCAACATGCATGATTAAACGTTAAAACATTCATGCACAGCTATTTTTATTGATATAATCAAGTTTTAGGTCAGAAAAGGCAATATTTATTTTAAGTCCAAGCATATATTAAGCTAAAATAGTTTAAATTAATTTAGAAATAATGATTTATTTAAACCAAATATTATTTTTACATGCGCTTTAGGTGAATTGGGTAAGCTAAATTGTCCGTAGTGTATGTGTGAATAAGAGTGTATGGGTGTTTCCCAGTGACGGGTTGCAGCTGGAAGGGCATCCGCTGTGTAAAACATATGCTGGATAAGTTGGCGGTTCATTTCGCTGTGGCAACCCGTGATTAATAGTGGGACTAAGCTGAAAAGAAAATGAATAAATGAATTAAGCTAAAGATATTTGAAATTGATTTACAAGTAATTATTTAAACCAAATATTATTTAAAATTTTTATTGATTATTTTTTTTTATCTTTCCGTGCTTCTTAGGAGGGAGCAAACATCAATAAATCTTTAACTACACTAGGAAAGGTGATTTCTGCCCTAGCTGAGGTGGTGAGTATCAATCCTGTTAGTTTTCTCTCTGTTTGCCTGCATGTCTTCCGTACTATAATTCAGTGTGCTGTGTGTCTTTCTCCTGGCAATGCTTCCCTACCCAGGATAACTGTACCAGCAAGGTAATCTTTCCCTGTGTACAGTCAATAACCACCGAAACCTCTCGATCTAATCCTATCTTCCATTATCCATGTAATCTTTTGTCTTAATAGTGTGTCTTATGCTCATCTTGATGTCTCATACATCAAGTTATTTCCACATCCCTTTTTAATCGTTACTGCTGTAGTTGTATTGACGTACTCATTCTAACATGCTTCACTGGCTGTTTTGAAACAGAGCAAGAAGAAAAAGAAGACCGACTTCATTCCTTACCGAGACTCAGTGTTGACATGGCTGCTAAGAGAGAATTTAGGTATGGATGAGGATCCATAATGGTTGTTAATGAGTAATTATATATATATACAACTCGCTTTGCTTTGTTTTTGTGTTTTTAGTTTGAAATTGTTTTTGATTTGGTTTGTTTTTTGCTTTAGTTTTTGGCTTTGTTTTTTTTGGTTAGTTTTTTGTGTGTTTTGCTTTGTTTTAGATATGTTTGTGTTTTTTTGGTTTGTTTCATGCTTTTTGTTTTGCTTTGCTTTGCTTTGTTTTGTTTAGTTTAGTTTTTTTGTTTGTGTTTTGCTTTTCTTTGCTTCATTTTGTTTTGTGCTTGACAGACCCAGCCTTAAAGCCATGGTCACACTTGAGAAAAGTAACCTGCGAAAAGGAGCGGTGTTAAAAAGATGATTAGACATTAATAAAGCGAGCGATCGCTCCATATTTTGATTTTCTTTAAAGAGAAGTCACATTTTGATCTTCTATTGGCCTCACGCAATCACGTTATGAGATTTTCGCAGGCCGAGTACACCAAATTTGATATTTGTAAAGCAGCGACATGCAAAACTTGCATTTCCAGTCTGCCGCATTCACATGCATATGAATAGAAGTCTATGGGGCAAAAAGTGCAGTGTTTGAATTTTTCCGAATTTAAACTTTTCTGTGAAATACTCCTTTAAATATTACTGTTCATATTATACTGACAAGAATCAGTGTTTTTACATAAGAAGACAACCATCTTAAGGTGTTACGCTGTGTTAAATTTATTGCACAAGTTTTAACCCACTCTACGAGCTTAACTCACATGTAAAGCAGTGTTATAACAGTTTCCACAACACAACTTAAAAAAACAAACAAACAAATTAACAGAAAAAGAAACTCACTGTTTACAATCTTCACATCTTGTCTCATGTGCCTTTTAACGGTCTGTGGAAAGTGTGTCCTTTAACCTTATTGGCCACCTTTGATCAATACTCCAGTCGAAAGAAATTGCATTTCTTGGCATTTCTAATTGTTTTGCATAAATGTGCTTGTTTACCAGGAGGAAATTCGAGGACCGCAATGGTGGCTGCACTGAGCCCTGCTGACATTAACTATGATGAAACGCTCAGCACACTCCGGTAAGACTTCTACCATAGATTAGGCATGGGATGATAACCGGTTTCAAGGTTTAACTCCGTTAAAAGCTACTCATCAGCAATTGAGCAAACATCTTAAAAACCACATCACTTATACACCAACATCCAAGCCTGAACAGTCCAGTGGCTTAATTTATACACAAAGAAAAGAAAGCTATCCAAAGATACTTTTTCAAGTTATAAAGAAATCTGTGGTTTTGAAACTAATGAAGATAACAGACGTCAATGATTTAATTGAAGTCAATTAGAAGTCAATTATTTAGCCTAACATGCTTTACTGTTCCAAAATATTTAAAACGTTTCTTAAAATAAAATATATTTTGTTCAATTACTTATTTTAGAGCAGTAATTAAAATACCGTGAAATCGTTAACTTTATCCAAGGTTATCATACCATTAGAATCTTACCCTAGATTTTGATTTCAATAAGTAGACTTTCTCGTTCGACATAAAACCCTAAACGCTTTTGTGCTTTTCAATGGCTGTTTGGGGTCATTGTTCTTGTTTGCTCATTCACAGATATGCGGACAGAGCCAAGCAGATCAAGTGCAACGCTGTCATCAACGAGGACCCCAATGCCAAACTGGTACGGGAGCTGAAGGACGAGGTGTCGCGGCTGAAGGAGCTGCTCCGTGCCCAAGGCCTCGGGGACATCCTGGACAGTAAGTCGAGATACAGCGCCTCCCAATGGCCACTGCTTCACTTACCCAGTTTCCAGGCAAACAGCAGGTCACATTCTTGAGCTCTGATCTAACGCCACAGTCTCGCCCAGTCCTGCGTCGTCTTAATGTTGTGGTTTCTTCTACTTCTTCATTTAACCATTATGTCAACATTTAATGGAGAGCTAGCATTAATATGAAGATATGACTGATATGCTGTTTTCCAAATCTGTAAAGTCAAGTGTTTCCATCTCATGTTTGTCTTCATAATATTGTGTCTAACTGCCTCGGTCAGTCATTCCTCTACTAGTCCTCTCAATTCTGACTTCTCCTGTTCTTCCTGCTTCCCTTCAGTCGAGCCAATGGGGGATGATTGCCTTGGAAGTGGAAGCAAATGTGTGTATACGCGTGACGGGGTCGCATCCTCTCGATCTCCCACTTTTCGCTTACCAGTAGCTTATTCATTGCTTCTGGAATATAAAACTGTCAGCTTTGCATGCTTCAGTTTTTTTTTCCTACAAGGAATCCCAGACAAAAAGAGATACATATGGGATGGATTGGATGAGGCTAGCATGCCCACTAGCAAGCTTTTTTGCTTGCTCTTAGCCTGATTTGATAGACCGTCTGACATGGTGCAGTCTCAATGTCAGGCTTTCCTCCAAAATAGCACAGCGCGATAGATCTGATAGACTGCATCTGGAAACACTTAAAGGGATAGTTCACCTAAAATTGATTTATATTTTTTCACCCAAAACTGAAAATTCCGTTATCATTTACTTATTTACTGTTTACTTATTTCAAACATGTTTCAGTTTCTTTTTTTCTGATGAAAACAAAAGAAGATATTGTGAAAAATGCTGAAAACCAAAAACCATTAACTTGCATAGTATTGGTTTTGACTTCTGAGGATGTCAATGGTTACCGGTTTCTAGCATTCTTCAAAATATCTTCTTTTGTGTTCAGAAGAGATAAAAAAAACTCATTTTGGAACCACCTGAGGGTGAGTAAATAGTGAGTAAATGGTTATTTTTGGGTTTTATCACTTTAAATTCAAATTAAACATTTTGCCGCTTTATACCACTAAAAATCCAAAGCAGCAAAACAAATCATAATGGCTATAGTTCAAGTCAACCTTATAGTCAAAGTTAACCTTAAGTTAATTTTATGTTATAAAAAGACCAGCTGTTTTACCATTTCATTTTTATACAAATATAATTTTTTTATTTAAAACAAATATATTTTATGTAATTTGTATAAAATTGCAACATTTTTTAATTGGCACAATCTGACAAAAAAAACAAGTAATGTATTTTGTCTTGTTCTGTTTTCACCTATTTTAAGTTAACTATTTTGAGATTTAGCTTAAAACATAATTTAGCATTACTGTATGCTATAGGTACTATATAGCTAAATGCGTTAATATGAACTAATAATGACAAATATTTCTAAAGCATACTAATGCATAATTAAAATCAACAGTTGTATCAGTTAATATTTTGCAATGTACCTGAACTTGTACTAATATAAATAAAATTAATTAGCAATTGTATTGCTCATTGTTTGTTAGTGCATTAATAAGCATAAACTATTGGAAATGGTCAATAGAAGACACCAGCCATAATTTGAGATTAAAGAAAGTAGATCAGTGAACAATGATCATTATTTTTGGAATCTTTTAAAAATTTATTGTATAACATTGTGCTGAACTTCATCAATGAAAATCATATGGCTTAGATTGATGCAAATAAATAAATTATGACAAGGTGTTAATTTTTTAGGTGAAATATCCCTTTAATGCCAGTCTTGTAATCTGATTGGGTTTTTTTTGGCATTTTGTTTTCTCCCTAGTAAGGTTTATATGTTATCTAACTGTTCCTTGCAGGTGACGATATTAACGATGTTAAAACACTGCTAAGTTCACACACTGAAGCAATGCTCTATCGGAGAAAAGGTGCATATTTTCATCCTATTTCATTAACAGAATAGCAGTTTCAGTGGTAGTATAAGTTACCTTAGCATTGTGTAGCTTCAGTTTTTTTTTTTTCATTTTGCTGTAGTCCAAGTGCTTCCTCTCCCATCCCTGTTAACCATATCCTAAGTATATCTTTTTTTTAAGAGCTGCAGAAGTAAATCTGAGCACAGACTGTTATTTGAGTTTCTGTCTGGGAGTTCTTGATATGCGCAGAGAAATGAACGCACACTGTGCTTTCTACCGCTACAACCATATGGCACGGGGAAAGCAAATATTTGAACTTGACTGAAATGCTTGGCCATGGTCTGTGTGCGCTAGCGGCCCGATCGCATCTTCTGAACGCATGAACAGTAATGTAATGCAGTGCTGTTATGCCGCCATGTTGGCCTAGTTGCTTCAGGAGAGACTTTTCAGATAAATGAAGTGGGGAAAAATCCAATAGCGTGAATGTAAAGCTCGAGTGAACTGCCATAAAGCTCCCTAGGAGAGGTTTTGTAAAGCACACTCCTCTCCTAGTCAGTGTAGCTTTACCAAAGGGTGTTTTTGAACAATTTTTTCTTTTTGGCTGTCAAAACATTGACAGCATCATGATTTTAGGAATGATATGCCGCATGGAAGGTACGATTTCTAGCTCGTATCTGCAGCATGTGAGCATAAAGCTCTTCCACCACCCCAAGCTTCCCCTCTCCTGGTTTGTGACCTTTATGCAATCCTCTCCACCCCAACACATCGCTTCTCTTCTATCCAAGAAGCGATGTAATTTTTCACCCAGGTCAAAATCTATTCAGGTTTAAGTCATGTGATTTGTTAGTAAAAGTGCTGGATTGCAGTGTTGTCAGGACACACTTTGTAAACTAGCAACAAAATTTATGATTAAATATATGCATGTATATTTCAAAAACGAATTAATTTGTAGTAATGATATTAATGTATTAATAAAGTAATTTTATATGTGGATAATGTAATATTTTATGTTTTAAATATTTGATTAAATTATACATTTTAAAAAGTTTTTAAATTAACTTTAATATTAAAAATTGAAAGCTTATGTATTTAGAAAATTAATATAACATGAGCAAATATAATATTTAGCAGAAGTACAATTTGTCTTATGCTAAATTTAGTGTAATTTATGTCAAAAGTGAAATAAAAACTTTAAGTACAAACATTAGAGACAAAATGCAGTTACACATGTTCTAAACCAGGTCTTGATATCTTGTTTTAAGGGTATCATTTCCTGAACAGAGACCAAGATTCTGATTATGAAATATCAGACACATAAATCCTTTTCCATGCAAAGACCTGAGGTGAAAAATGTCAAATCTGACAGTGACTGGTGTGTTTGTTTGTAATCCTTTGTGAACTGTGTGTGTCTTACATTGCTCTTTCCTCCTCTTTGTCTTTTTTTTTTATTCCTTTCTTTCTGTCTCTTATCCTCTCTGTCTCATTTCTGTCTCCACCACTTTCGCTTCTTCCTCCTCTTCCTCGCGTCGTCTGTTTCTCCTCTTTGGCTCAGACCTGAAAGATATACACAACAATAAGCATAGATACTTGCTTGCCTCAGAGAACCAACGGCCTGGCCATTTCTCCACAGCACCGATGGGCTGTTTGACAGCCTCTCCGTCCTCAGGCTCTCTCTGCAGCCAGGCAGGCCTTCAGTCCGTCTCCAGCATCCAGGAGCGCATCATGTCCACGCCAGGCGGAGAAGAGGCCATCGAGAGGCTCAAGGTACACACAGACAAAAGAAGAATCAAGTGCTTAAGTGAAAAAAAAAAACGTCCTGGTGCCGCAAAGGTTTCCTCTTGAATTCATCAAAACTAATTAGAGAACAATGTGTAATAAGATAATGGAGGTGCTTCAGGCACCTGGTGACCTTTATTATTCAAAATGTGCTGCTCAAAATGATTAGCATGTTCTCATAAATATGTATGCTTCACTACAGATCACCATGGTAACCTGGGAGGTATTTTAAGGACTTCATCTGTGCGGTTATGCTTTCGTTTTGACAGATTGGGGACTGATTTAATGATGTCTGACAACACCTGTGGATTATCAGGAGTACTAAAATACGTTAAAAAAAGTATTCGATATTAGTAGAAATGGTCAGAAATTGAATCAATCTTTGATTAAAGTTTTGAGTATTGGTCAGTATAATTTTAAAACAAATCAAAATATATATCTTTTTGTAAAATCTGATTTGTTTTTGTCCCTCCATTGAAAGTCCATTTACCTAATTCATTCATGAAAAGCTTAAAAAAGAAAAACATCCATTATAAATTGTTCAAGCATTCTTGCTTGGTGCACGAAAAGCATTATGTTCATTGATCAATGTAAATGAAAAGCTAAATTAAATGTGTTCGTCATATTAAGAAATCCGGTCTCCTCCAAAAACTTGTCTTAAACCAGTTTATTTATATTTTTTCATATGGATTTATCTATTTATAAATGTGAAATGATCTAAATATAAATGAATAATTTATCCATTCTGTACTCTAAAGATGTACAAGCCTCGTGTGTTTACAATGACATGATGCTGAGTAAATGATAGGTTTATATAAATATTCAACATAAAAAGGTAATTGAATGTGAAATTATATTTGCTGCTTATAATATTATATAATGCAATTGAATATATTAGTTGATTGAGTGGTTCATTTATGGAGACTCTGTACATGTGTGCAATAGTAAGAGAGGAAAGGAGATGGAAAGTATACGTGGCTGCAGCTTCTAGGCTTTAGTTTCCATGGTTACGCAAGGGGCTCGCACCAGTGACGTCAAACTCCGACGCATTTCTGCAGGAAATCAGACAGAAATAGACAGGCTCTTTGTGAATTAGCTAAAAATGTGGACGTATGATAAAAAGTGAGCGCATCCTTGACCTCAATCAATAATGTAATCAGACTGTTTTTCCAGTGTGATTCATATTGAAGACAGTCGCTTCATCATGTTTGTGATTTGCTCTGTAAATGATCAATTTCAGACTTGGAAATATAAATTACAGGTCTGGTATATTTATATAAAGGTCTCATAAGATTTCCTCTAAATTCAACTAAAAATACTGTCATTTAGAGCATTTTTATCAGTAGATCAGAATAAAAATGTTTTAAATTGCTTTGTTATTCCACCAGATCTTGATTTCTTAACTTCTGAATTAGAACATTAGTATTGTTATTTAATAACACATCTAACATTTCTGATTACATGGCACCTTTTTTTGTTATTTTATGCTAAATATGCACTAAATGACAGCACTTTTTGTTTTAATTTTGGAAGAAGTATCATCAGTATATATAATTGTTTTACTCAAGCATAAAACTGCAAATCATAAATCCATAGAAAATGTTTCAAGTTGTCTTAATTTAGTTTGTCTAGCTATATGTCATTTTATATTGATATAATACAATATTAAAGGTATGATTTTCCCAAAAATTAAAATTCACTCAGTGTAAATACAATGTTATCAACCTTAAGGGTTATTTATTATGTTGAACTCTGAAGAAGATATTTTAAAAAAAGCTGAAAACCTGTAACCACTGGCTTCAAATATTATGGAAGTTTTGAGTGAACTCTCTCTTTAATATTACATCACAATAAGACAGGTTTACTGCATTTGTACTGAAATAAATGCAGCTGTTATGAGCAAAAAACCTTCTTTAGAGAACATAAATGACTTGTAGTAGTATACACATGTCAAATACAAGGATAACCCAGTTTTCCCAGCTCCCTGTGGTGATATGTGCTTCTCAGAAGAATCAGCTCACAGGTTTAAAGAAGCTACAGTGTTAGTTTCTCCATGAACAGATGGCAGGGGTGTTAACCCTTTAGGAAGGATCTAGGGGGAGCTTCCTGTACCTCAGGACAGATGGTTCTGGTCTTTCTCTCAGCCAAGGACAATAAGGGCCAGACACAATAGAGGAAAACCAGCTTTGGACTTCCTGTATTTAACGCTGTTCTTTACTTTTGACCCCATGTCCCATTGCACACTGGGTAATAATGGCCTGGCTTTGCCCTTTTAGCCATAGAAAGCTTAAATTTATGGCCTTCCCACAACGTGCTGTGTCTACTTTGACGTGTTTACGGAGCAAAACAAACCAATTAGTGTCACACACACACATGTCAGGCAGGTCATAATGGCAAGTATGTGGAAATAATTCACAAAAAGGACAATAACTTGATGATAAAATTCACGTCACCTCATACCTTCAGTTTTTCATCAAATCGTGACCAATCTCTCTAGTATCTGTCAGGCCCGCTCCCTTTCACTGGCAGAGTGGTGATAAAACAAAATGCCATTGGCTGTTTTTTTTCAAAGGGGAGGGGCTACACTATGTCCCACCCTCTCTTCATATTTTGGTTGAGAATACGTTAAACATCGAATAATAAATGCACATTTCAAAGCACTTCATGGGACCTTTAAGAAGTTTAAACTTGGCATTGGCGATAATAGCAATAAATATGCAATAAATCATCATAAGTGGCTGGGCAAAACTATACTCATCCAAATATTAAAGTTTGTTTTGATATACATTAATAAATGTCTGTGTATTATTTATATATATATATATGTATTTGTTATTTCTATGTATTACACAAACATACATAAAAACAAAACTATACAAAAATGTGTTACATAGATATTTAAATTTATATATAATTTCTATTATATAAATTTGTATTCATATCAAAATATTAATAAACATTTTCTCAAATATGTGCATACATGTGTGTATTTATATATTCATAATAAATATACACATTACACACATATTATGCCAAAACAAACTTTAATTTCGCTTCGCGATTAATCTATGCCTAGCACTACATAAGATATACATTTTTGGAAGACCACATGTCAATGGAGATTAAAGCAATGATGCTGAAAATTCAGATTTGCTGAAACAGGAATACATTTTTAAATATGTCAATATCAAAAACTGTTATTTTAAGTTGTAGTAATATTTCTGATTTGGTTGTATTTATGATTATATAAATACAGCTTTGATTAGCCTAAAACACTGCTTTTAAACTCTTAAGATCTCAATTGGAAATTTTGATTTATATGAATTTATAAACCATCATACTGTCTTTCATATTATCCTTTTGTAATGTACTGAACATCTTTGTCTGTGTTTATTCAGGAGTCAGAAAAGATCATAGCCGAGCTGAATGAGACCTGGGAAGAAAAGCTGAGGAAGACCGAGGCCATCCGTATGGAGAGGTCAGTGTGGACTTGAGTGCCATCTGGCTCCCTTCCTATTGTCTCTGTGCACATACCCATCATGCCTGTGAGGGGTGTCTGCTCAGTGTCCACGTGCTCAGCCGGTGCCAGTCTATACCAGAGTCCAGCAGCTGTCAAAATGCACATAACACGCTGACCCCAGTATTAAATAAATATATCCTCCAGATGTCTCTGTGGTTGACTGCTCATAAAAAAGGTGTTGACTGTAATGTCATTTAGCTTGTGACTGATGTTTCTCTTCTCTCCTCTCAGAGAGGCGCTGCTGGCAGAGATGGGAGTTGCCATACGGGAGGACGGGGGAACCCTGGGTGTCTTCTCTCCTAAAAAGGTACAACGCGTGGAAGGTCTTCATTATTAATCAGCATTACTGTCTGCAACAGTCACCTCCTTCTCAAGGCTTTCTTTCCTCCTATTTCATCATCCATCATTCTTTTTTTTCTCCCCATTCTTTTATCTTTTGTTTTTGCTCACCTCTTGCATTGGAATCCTATTAAGTTTGGTCATGATAGACCAACGTCACTGTCCATTGAGGACTTTAGTGTTTATTCTTCCAATCAGGTTTGTCAAATTCAAGGGTTTCCTTTTCCGTTTTTTTTTTTTTTGTAAAATTTCAATAGATTAAGTGTGTTTCTCTAGCAAACCTGAATAGTTAATATTTTCCTATGTCATTGTTAGTTTCAGTGTATGGTAATATTAAATATATGCACATGTTTAGTAAGGACGGATACAATTTGTTGTTGTTAATGCTTAAAAGAATTACATAAACTGCTGTTTTTTTAATTAAAATTACTGTTTTAATTATTATACATTATTATTATTATTATTATTATTATTATTATTATTATTAATAATAATAATAATACATTTTAATTGATTAAAATTGATGATAAAAAATCACAAATTAATATAGAATTAATAATCGTCAAAATTTAAAACCTTAATTTAAATATTTTATTTCTTAAGAAGCAATGTTGAATACTTAATATTCTTGTCCACATATCTCATTATTATTATTATTATTTATACATTTAAATTGATTAAAATTAATAAATTAAAATATCACAAATTAATAAGTTAAAAATTTAAACCATTTAAATATTTTATTTCTTAAGAAGCAATGTTGAATACTTATATTCTTATTTACATAATATCTCTTATGAACAAAAATTGTATTTCTAAATATTACGTATGGAACTAAACTATGGGGGAAAAAAGTGTCTTTTTCCAGAGAATGTATTTTGAAATGAAATATGCTATTAGCATAAATGATAACACAGCATGATTTTTAATTTAAATAAACGTAGAAAATGTAAATCAATGTGCATCCTCTTCAGAAATGTTTCATACAATGTGACTAATGTTTACATTGCATGATTCAAGGACAAATGGCTCTCATGAAAATCAGCCATTTTAATTAGACAGAAAGCTCTGAGACTAACTGATCCTGTCAGAGCTGATTTAATGTTTTGGTGGATGTTTAAAAGACAAACACAGATATATGTACATATATACGACCCCTTTCATATCATACAGCATGTAATCTGCTAAAATCTTAATCGGATAGATGGGGAAAAACAACCAGTGAAAGATTGATATTGAGACAGGAAAACTGAGCTGTAGAAATGACCATTTTCCATAATCTCGTTATCTCTTTGTACAGGGTGTCTGAGGGGTCTTAATATGTCTTAGATTCACTGAAATGTTGTGTTTTAGGTCTTAAATCATTTTAAACTGGTCTTGTTTATGTAAAACTAGCCAATCAGTACAAAAAGCAATCCATCAAAAAAAAAAAAAAAAAAAAAAAAAAAAAAAAAAAAAAAGAAAGTTTAAAAAAAATTGCATTTAATTACTCTATTCACCAGTATGGTTTAATTGTATTCCTTAATAAACATTTAAAAGTTCTATGAATTTATAGATCATATTATGTTGAGGACACTGACCTGGACAGACTGTTGTGCATATAATTAGTTTATGACAGTTTTTTTTAAGCATCTATTTTAGATATTTATTAAACGTCTTTTTTAAAACTATTAAAACTTTTGACACATTATTTAAAATGTATAGCTAAATATGAATTTTAATGGGGCAAGTAAATATTTTTCTACTGGCCATTAGAAACAACACTTAGTGTTTAGCCCTGTATACAGTAAGTCTGAAATTTCATTCATAATGGTCTTAATAAGGTTTTAAAAAGTCTTAAATTTGACTTGATGCAGAAACCCTGTTTTAGTTGTTCCTCTCTAAAACGTTTCAACCCAGTTAGCTTACCTCTAGAAAAAAAACTCTTTCCCAATATGTGTTTTATTTGTCTACATGTATCAATGCTTTCATTCATTTTCTTCTTTTTTTCCCCCTCTATTATTTCTCTCTGTCATTTTGGCCTTTAAATAGCTTTTCGTTGAAAGGCCCTGTGAACTCTATACTGACTTTAATGGGGTGTTTTCACCCAAAAAGGTTGGTGGTATAATTGAAGTTTACTAGTAGATTCTAGTCATTTAGCTCCTAGAGGCTCATGTGTTGGTTTATCAAGCTTTGAAAAGGCTAAATTTGAAGACTTTCTGTCATTGTAAATCTGATGACTTTTAATCTCTTTTACATGTTATGCATAAGAAACTAATCAGTGTCAGCCACATATTAGTCTCTATCAATTTTTCTTCTCACTATTTTATTTGGCGAATAAATAGAATTTATGGCAGTAATACAAAGAACCAGCTAGCTTAAACATCCATAGATATCAGTGCCAGTTCGTACTGTTGTTGAGTCTTCTCTGAGTTGTGTGACATTCTTACTGACCCTGCTTCTCTACAGACACCTCACCTGGTGAACCTGAACGAGGATCCTTTGATGTCAGAATGTCTGCTTTATTATATCAAAGATGGAATAACAAGGTATGAAATCACTTCAGGATCTGTCAGAAGCTCCCAGAACTGTAGTTTGCACACATGGTGGCTGCACATCCAACCAATCAATGTTCCCTCAAAGTTTATGCTTTGAAGTTAGGATTTTCTTTCATGCGCTTTTCTGCTTTTTCTTGTTGTATACATTCATATAACAGGGCTCCAGACTGTGAATAAATAGTTTAATTTTGCTATAATTTTTTCTGAAAGTTTGACAATTTATTTTTTTGATGTCGCACTGGTGCCTTTACAACTTTGCAACTAGTAAGTGGTCATATTCCATTTTGTATATGAAATAGGGCTACTCATTTGAAACTTGTGAGATCCAGTAAACTCTCAATATGAGTATTGTTATAATATTAATATATTAAATATATGGAATGAGGAATGGAATTTAATTACAGTATTTTTGTTGATTTTGTCAAATCAGTTGTTGTGCAGTTTGATTTGTACTAAATATATTTGGTTTCTGTGGTCTTTGCTATGAAAAACATTTGAGTTGGGCAATAATAGCTGTTTCCATCCAAACATGTGAATTAGACTTATGCGCAAAACTGTAATATCACTAATATCATTTATAAATGAATAAAGCACAGTTTCCATCCTATGAGTCCATGAGAACAAAACCTTTAATATTCTAAGTAATACACTTTACAATTGGAAAAATATGAATACTTGCTCTCCAGAATTTTTTTTTCTTGTGTTTATAACATTTTAATTTAAATAGAACATTGCCCTGTATACCCACAAATATTATTCTGTTATATATTTACTATTGTAAATTATGTGTAACTGTGAAACTGTGCTTTTTACTGAAAATGTGTTGCGCCACCTTGTAACGACATTGTAATGTGACTATTATAATAAAATAAGTGTCTTTGTTTTGACAGGGTGGGCCAGGCAGATGCTGAAAGAAGACAGGATATCGTTCTAAGCGGAGCACACATTAAAGAGGAACACTGTATCTTCCGCAGTGAGAGGAATGGCAATGGACACGGTTAGAGCTTCTCACTTACATCTTTAGATCTGATAGGCTGTCTGAAATTCAGATGAAAAATGTCTTTATGCTTTTAGATCAGACATAATCTTTGACAAAGAAGTTAATTCATTTGCACTGATCATGTCCTCCGTTTTACAGTTATTGTTGTTTTTTGGTTTTTTTACACTTTTATAATAGAGGTAGTGTATTTTCTTCCATCTCTACAGTGATTGTCACGTTGGAGCCATGTGAGGGATCGGAAACATATGTGAATGGAAAACGTGTGAATTCTGCGGTCCAGCTTCGCTCAGGTGAGTCACTGACAGCTGGCCTACTTGTGTGGTTTTAAGCTCTGGTTTATCATTTAAAAACAAATGGGATATTATCTACTATTTTTCACTCAACGGTAAATTATTTTCTGTGAATGTGATAGAGCGACAGACTTTGCACAGCTGAAATGGATGCCTTGCTTAAGTAAAAAAAAAAAAGGTGGATAAAGTACAGTTATACTTATGTGGATGCAGTTAAATGCAAAGTTTTAAGGCACATGTGTAATCTGTTACGCATGAACTAAGAATACTGCTGTTGCTGAAATTCCTAGCACATGCACATATACTTTGAGCTTAAATTTGTGAATTTTTTATTTTTTATTTAAATTTTTTAATTTATGCCATTATGTTGTTCCAATGTATGTTCCTGCTGATTTTTCAGGTAACCGCATTATCATGGGGAAGAACCACGTGTTCCGGTTTAACCACCCTGAGCAGGCTCGTGCTGAGCGTGAGAAGACTCCATCAGCAGAGACGCCTGTTGAACCTGTTGACTGGACTTTTGCCCAAAGAGAACTGCTGGAGAAACAGGGTATCGACATGAAGCAAGAGATGGAGAAGAGGTATGAGGTCCTAAGAATTATTTTGTTTTATTTAGGGATGCACTATATAACGACAGCCATATTGATATTGGCCGATAAGTGCTATTTTTAATATTATCAGTTTTGGTCAGATTACATAATAAGGTCAATATCTTAAAGCCTATAAATTATGTAATATTTCCACTGGTTAAAGCACTTCACATGCTTACTGCCCACCATGAGGGGTTTTATTTGTCACTTCTTTGAAGTTGCAAAAGCAGATGTGCATGTTAAAAGGGTTAATGCTGCTAGAGATTGTTTATATAAACAATATATTATGTAAAGTTGGCCACAGAAATTAATAGTTAATTATTAAAGAGATCAGTTCAAACTTCTCTGAAGTTAACATTTTAAAATATAATCAATTGTAAACTGTATATATTTGTGTTTTGCTTTTGTGTATCGGTAATTTTAAATAGCTATCAGTTACTGATATCGGCCAAAATTTCCATGTGCTGTATCCCTATTTTTGTTCAGTACAAGATTTATATTAATCGTGTGAAAACATTTTGGCTCATAGCTCAGCCACTTGTGATGAAAATACAAAACGTTTGTAAGTAATGTTAAACAGTAAACAGTCACATTAGATTTTCTCTTGTAAGAAAAAAATAAAGAGAGCTTTGGTTCTAGCTTAAAACAGCTTGGGGTTGGAATGTCAACCAAAGCCAAAGCCACCCAGCAGCTACAGAAGATAAAATCTACTTTTTGTGAAGTTTAATCTCTTGGTATGGAGTGTGAGCACATATGAATTGAATTATTGTAAGAAGGATTTTTAGGATTATGCTTTGCCAAAAGAAAATGCATTGAGCGTAAGAAAGAACAGCTTTTTGATTCAGTGGTCTTGCACTGTATTATATCAGGCTTACAGAAATGGAGATCCTGTACAAAAAAGAGAAGGAAGAAGCGGACCAGCTACTGGAGCAGCAGAGACTGGTAAGGCTAAATCTTTATGATAATTCTTGTTTCTTCTGTTGTTTATCAAGGGACCTGTTCTTCCTTTTTAATCTGGCCTTTGTTGACCCTCCAAATTTGTGTTAGCAACTATCTCTAGACTGAGGGGAGAGATATGCCATTTGACAAACCGAGTAAAACAGCCTCTAGTTTTCTACTTGCTCTGCTGAAGTCCAACCAGCACTAATTCTGCACTCTTAGCTCTGACAACTTGAGACTTTTGTGTGTGTCTGTTTGTGTGTGTATGAGAGAAACACTTCTCCCAGTGCATGGCTGAACCTCTTTGCATGGTAACTGAATCCACGGTGTCTGGATTGAGATAGCAGATGGCCCATTGCTGATATGGACCTATTTACATATTCAGATTGACAGCAAGAATTTCTCATTCAAATTTCTTCTTCGCTCTCATAGATTTGAGATAACTGTAACATTGCAAAACAGCATTAGTAGAAGAATACCAATTGGATTTTAATTGGTAATTTCTGTCATATGAAATGCATTGTTGTGTAAGGCATTGGTTTGCCATGTACCAGTTATAGACCCCATGGAATCCAAATAGAAGTTGTATGGATTTATTGAAGAAAAAAAAGATCTGATAAATGTGTGTTTTAGAACATTTTGAAATAGTTTATTAATAATAATTAAATAAAACTTTGAATTTATTTTAATACCTCCTATATCCGATCAACTTAATGTATTACAACTTATTTTTTGGATAATTAAATTGTTTACATTTGTTTACTCAAAGAGAAACCATCATATTTGGTGGTCCCTGACATCATACTAAACTAAACAAACCATTTCATGGGGTCTTTATGATAATTTCTAAAGTAAAAATATTCCTTTTCTTTGGTTTAATTTGTATGCTGCTTTTGCATGGTTTGTTTTTGTAGCATGTTTAACAGATTAATTTACACAGTACTTAGTACCTCATTTAGTATTTGTTGCTGAGCACCAAGCAGGTGCTCAAAAGGTGTTTTATTTACCCAAATAGGTTTGATTTAATCTGAGTTTGTTGGTTTTCTCAATGCAATTGCTGATATTTCCAATGCATTGTTGCCATAACCCAAGATTTCTGCTGTAGTTGATGAAGGCTAGTGACAATGTGGTTTCTCATTGACGTCTGTAGCCTTGAGTTCTGTGCCTGGTCAGGCACAGGGCATGCTATAACACAGCTATTCATGTTGGGGGTCTTTATCAATGATGACAAGCTCTCCAATGCTCCGATGGTCTCATCCATATAATTCCATATACAGAACCACACAGTTATCACACACTGCACTGATTACACAATCATGATTACATCGCCAGCTGTCTCCTCTGTTTTTTGACTGTGTTTTTTATTTTTTGTATTGTCCTTATTTTACTTGACCTGGAAAATGAGAAACTGCATTTTCTCTCAACTAACCTCTTAACTGTAGTGGATGAAATCAATGCTTTTAACCTCCTCCGAGCCTGTCCTTTCTCTGTTTTCTTCTCTGTACTGACCTTTAATAAACACGCAAGAGTCTAACCCACTGCTAGAACTAGAAACACTCTAAAACCATATCTTCTCTATCAAGGACTTCATATGAGGGAATGAAGCAAAACTCTTCAGGCTTTGCTGCATGCCACTGAAGCATGTTTGGGGTGCAACTTTCAAGAGTTCAAATTGAAGAGGATGTCAGAATTAAAACTTGACAAAAAGAAAGAAACCAGCACTACAACCAAATCAGCAGATCAAGCTACATCTATCCTGTTTTTTTTTTTTGGTTTTTTTTTGGCAATTTTCTCATAATCATCACAGTCATGCCTTGCATTTACTTTATATGTAGTGACATGTAAATTGGGAATAACTGCGACTTGAATTTTGTACTGTATCTGTGCACTGTACATCTAAACGGTGACAGTGACGCACCATGTTAAAAGCTTGATTATTGTAGATAAAATTCTACCAAGTACTCTCTAAAATATTCATATCTTTCATTGTCTTCCAACCAATGAAAAATGACATTTTCTTGGCATTTAAGAATGTGGAATTATTTAGTAGGCTCAAACTTTTTTCAGCTTAACGACTTATTTGTGCATTTTGCTGCATTTGTATTCATAATGCAGTTATTTCAGAAGTGTACGTGTACAAACTGAACATTAACTTTCCTTATAAACAAATCAGTGATAGTGCTTCTGCTTTTATTAAAATCTCATTGCAAAGCATCATTTCATTTAGCTGTTCCCATTTTGCATATCACAACACTGTCCATTCTTTACAGAAAACATTCCTTTTGATTTCGAAATCCCATTTTAATTTTTCCCATTTTGTTTTTTCGCACTCTTTGGTTTGTTTCCTGTTTCCTGTTCTCTCAAGGATGGAGACTCTGATAGTGGTGATGACTCTGATAAGCGGTCATGTGAGGAGAGCTGGAGACTCATCACTTCTCTACGGGAGAAACTTCCTCCCAGCAAGCTCCAAACCATTGTCAAAAAGTGTGGTTTACCCAGCAGCGGTAAAAGACGAGAGCCTGTCAAAATGTACCAGATCCCTCAGCGTCGTCGCCTTACAAAAGACTCCAAATGGGTGACCATCTCAGATCTGAAGATCCAGGCAGTCAAAGAAATTTGCTATGAAGTGGCACTAAATGATTTCCGTCATAGCCGCCAGGAGATTGAGGCTCTGGCCATAGTAAAATTGAAGGAGCTTTGTGCCACCTACAATAAGAAAGACCCTAATGAACGAGATTCTTGGAGAGCAGTAGCTCGAGACGTCTGGGACACTGTAGGAGTCGGGGACGAACGAATCGAAGATGTCATAACCAACGGTAGAGGTGTGACTGATATGGATGACTTGAAGGTGCACATTGACAAACTGGAGGACATCTTGCATGAGGTTAAAAAGCAAAACAACACGAAGGACGAAGAGATCCGAGCTCTCCGGACTAAGATGTTGAAGATGGAGCAAGTGATCCCACTGATTTCCAATGAAAATCAGTCCCAGGAGAAGACCTCTCGTGGTGGTCCCATGAGGGCCCGCAGTTCCAGCGAGGGTAAAGCTCCTGAGGAGAAGCCCATTGACGAACATTCAGATGATCAGATGTCCAAGATGGTAGACGACGATTCTTCATTTCGACGTGGGCACATGAGGTGGATGCGACAAGAGCAAGTGCGCCTCAAGAACCTCCAGCAACAGGAGATTTCCAAGCAACTGCGAAGGCAAAATGGACCCCACAGATTCATCCCACCTGAAGACCGCAAGCTGCGCTTCCCCTTCAAGAGTAACCCTAAACATCGTAACTCCTGGACTCCTGGCACCCATATTATTATCACTGATAAACAGGTGATTGAATTAAAAGTTCCCAAAGAAGCAGTCCAAGAAGAGAATGATGACTCCGAGGAGGCTGTAGAGCCCAGACCACAAGTGGTCCCCACCATCCAGACATACCCTCCTCCTCCTAGTCCCATGGGTCAACGTAAAAACAAAGATCTAGAGCAAGGTGTGAGTCATAGACCTAATCAAAGCCAAAAGCTCCACGAACGAGGTCGTAGTAACTCCTTTAACAGCGTCCAGAGAGCCTCAGACTCTACAGAAACCTTCAATTCTGGAAACCGGAAGCCTCCTCACCCCCAACAGGCCTTTTACCAGCCACGCTACAACCAAAACCAGCATTATTATCCACCACAACCACATCCACAGTTCTTTCATTACAATACTGATGCCAGCAACGGCTACCAGCAATACCCACCCAATCAGCAGCCCAGCCACCACAACAATTTTAACACGCCACCCCGTATGCGTAGGCAATTGTCTGCCCCCAATTTGAAGGGCAGTCGAGAAACCGCAGTGTGACATTGGAAGCAGGGCTATAGGTTCATGTACAAAACTAGCTGACGCTACAAATCACACATCACAGACTCATCACAGCATTGGACAGCTTGTCCCCATCAAGTCAAACTGTTATGTGGCACTTGTTTAAAATGATTGAATGTTCTTGTTAATTAATCCAAATTGTAATGGTCCTGAAAAAATGCTACATGAGCACCTTGGATCAACACTGTTATCCCCCATTTATGTTAGCTATGCATATAGGTTAAGGTTTAGCAGTAAGTCAGCTGGTTAAAGGTGTCCAAGCCACAACAAGAACAATGTTTTTGACCCTTGATTAATAAAACAAACATCTTTTTGCAATAAAGCATTTGAAGGAGACACACCTTTTAGTTTTTGGTGGTAGCATTAGCTTTTCTTTTTAATCTTAGACTTATCGTAGTAAATATCACTGATTTGCCTGATCTTGCTGCTGGTCCGAGTAGGTCTAAGCATTGAACACATAACCACTACACTGCAACATTTCATACTGTCTAGTTAAAGCCTTAAGCCGTTACTTGAATTTTGAGGTTTTGATTTTACAATTCTGATATTTATGCATTGAAAGTGCATAAGGTAACATATTCAATAAATGCTGGAAGGTTAATAGCCAACCCTTTTATCCTCTTGAATGTTTCTAAATGCATGTCAGAGATGCAAATGACATTTTCACTGTTGCATTTTATGCAGATTGTTTTATTTCTTGAAGTCTCGGGTCCTTGGGTTGGTTCTCCCATTAAATAGTTTGAATATGAAAGCTCACAGCAGGCCTTTCTCTAGCTGCAGACAAGTAAACGATTATGAAGGAGTGCTTTTAAAGTGCCTTATTGACTCACTAATGTGTAATTAACATATTGCATTTATCTCATTGTATATGGCACCTAGAAATTTATAGCAATATATGAAGAAAACATAATGATTTAAACTGAATTTGCATTGCTCCTTTAATGTGAAAGATATAGATGCCACCCTCTGTGTTTGATAAGAAAAGTTTCTTTTTTTGTCAAAATTACTGCCACTTTGTTTTTTATAGTTTGGTTTTGCCTTATTTTGAATACAAACAACTCTACACTAAACGACCATATCCAAAGAGGCGATGTTTCTGTGAAGCACAGTAAAAGAAGAGCTTCAGAGCATGCTTTGCAACTATTGTTCCTGCTGCACTCTGATCCTCAATGGGGGCACAGTCTGTTCCCACGGGATGGAGTCAGTGTTCTAGAACACTCTGCTGTTCTCCTCAATCTTTACATGATTAGAATCACATTTATTTTCGAGTGACCACTGTGTGGTAAGCAAGTCCACAGAAGGCACTAGAGACATCCCTTGGAAAGGACTTCGAAACAGGGCTGTTACCATGGTTTCTGAGGTTCACTTTGAAACTCAAAGCATGTATTTAGGGAAAGGAAAACCCTTAAAAGCCAAATCAAGTTTGCTGGACAGGTGTAAGTTTTCTTATTTAGTGTCACTTGAATTCACAACTTATATGTGTAATGCCACTAAGCACTTCTCGTTTTGATTAAATTTACTACAGTTTTTTTCTTGCAAACTCCTAGCAATTACATTAATGTAGGGTTAATGTAGTTGTACATCCTTTCACTTAAGCCACTGTGATTTCCCTGCTTAAGCCTTGATATAATTATGCACTGTGTGCCTCAGCTCCCAAGTGTGACCCATTACCAGCTGCGTATTACCAAAGCACATGTTCTGAAATCCTCTTCATGTCATCTCCTTTGGCCAGAGTCAAGTGTTAGCCAACCAGGTCAAACACCGTGCTTCAGCATTGCTTCATAGGAATAAAAAACTTGAATGCTTTTGTTGACAGAAATACTGCCTTATTTATATTGAAACCTTGGGTTTTATTATACTAATGCATATTTGTATAAAACACAACTATGAACCTTTCAGAAGCATTTCTTTTTTAACTTTCATGATTCTTGAAACTGGATTACTTAAGATGGAGGACCCTGAAATAAAGGTGAAATGTGTAAATTTTATTCTGAGAAGTTAAAACCTTGAGGTGATCTCTGTGCAACAGTAGTTGGATTTTCATCATTTTGATGCATCATGCAAAATCCATGAATTCTTTAAGTTTTTATGCGTGCTTGAGGTGGATTTGGACATCTTTTTTTTTTTTTTTTTTTTTTAATGCTAATAATGGGTGATGGAAATCCTAAATTTTAAGCTCACATTTTTAACCCGCTGTCTCCATTATGCTTGCCTTGTTTACTGTTGGTTACCAATACTACAGTCAGCCACTCTAACAACTTAATCTAAATGTATCTAATTTGCATTTGAGATTTTTTTTTTCTGTAAAAAAGATACCCTTTACGTTAGGATGGAAACCTGCTTATGGGTTGTCCTGCCGCCCAATGGAGGGGGTGTGTTTGAAAGCTCCATTATTTTGGTAACTCACATGCAGAAATTACACATTTCACCTTTCAGCGTAGCACAGAAATGAAAGTGTAAGTTGATAATCTATATTTTGACCGACTGTCTAGACATGCCATTTCCCCAATTTAGTAAGAAATGTTATACTAACAAAACTGTATGGTGCTGCCAGCTACTCTTAACTACCACAAGAGGAGTTGAGGAAATGTGTAATGTCAAATGGACAATGTGTTTTACCCTTTGTAAAGGTTTGTCCCTTGTCAGTTCAGTGCTTATCTATATGCAATGGTAATATCAAGTGCCTCCATGTGGCCCTGTATAGTAATATGTTGTTCATGGGGCGTTTTTTTTGTTTGTTTGTTTGTTTGTTTTGCAACAATCTTGCAATGCTCAAAATGTGTTGATGGTTTACTAATATTGCTGTTACCTTGAACTGTGTTGAATATCAAGATTTCAATCAGTGACTGAAATAAAGGAGAGAAGTTTGAAATGCTGTGACGCTCCACATGACTTCTGTTCCAACATATGCATTATAGCAATCATATGTTTTGGATGTTTATTAGTAGATTTTTCATGATCATTTTATTATATTGCAGATTTAGCGACAGAGGCAGTCAGCCTTGTAACATAAGTGAAATAGGACTTTGACTTAAAATCTAGAGCAATAATGTTATACTTGTGCTGTAATTAGATTTTCAGCTGTTCAGTATATGTGACAGATAAATCCTGTTTAAATGTGAGGAAAATGTTACATATTACCACATGTTAGTCAAACCACATACTAAATGGCACTTTTATAGTGCAAAGTGTGTTCTACCTGAAGCCTTATTTTTTTTTGCTATTTCAGTTTATTATAAATGTCAGTTGTATTCCGGTAGTAAAATGTCTAGACAGTTCTGGCACCAGATCTACGTCTTCTGTATGAGGCAATTGGGAACAGACCTTTTTAAAATTATCTAAATTGCTGGAAGGCTGCAGGGTTTCATGTCTGTAAATGTTATCAAACATATATTCTCCCCATGGCAGAACACCAAAATTGAAATGTGCTTTTCAAGTTTTCTGTTGATATTGCATATATTTAGGTTATGGATATGATCAAATCTTCGATACATTGTATTAATAAACTCCACCATGTATCTGCAGCTTTTGAGCTGTGGAATCAATTATGTAAGGATGTACAAGGCACATAAATCCCACTCAGAATACCTCACATTTTTAGAAAAAGCTAAATCTGTTTGGATGTTTTGCAAAATTAGTGCTGCATACTTTAACTTCAGCCTAATTCAATTGAAATTAAAAACCTTTTTCCATTGTCATGTGCTAGCCAAATGGCACACAGTTGCTAAATCCACCGTTCAATCACCCTCTTGAAGCTTTATCTCTCTAATGCCTGGTTCACACCAAAAGCTAAATCAAGTATTCACGCAAGTAGATACAAAATCAATGCAAATGCACGTACAGAGGCAAATTACATAGAGTGCACAGCAAGTTTGCAGTGATCGTGCAGAATTCACCTCAAATGCGTCTATCATGCAAATTCAAATAATTAAACTAATAAAAATAATTAGTGAAAACATCCCGCGAGTAAACTAGAGCTAGTGACGCAGTGCTCCACATTTGGTGTGAACCCAGCATAACAGCCTGTTTAGACTTAATACTTGCTGATCAATTAAATAAGGAACACACATTCTTTTTAACATCTGGTGTTTTTTATCTGTGATATTAGTAAAGATATTAATAAATAAAGATATTTGTGATAATAAAGATATATAATATTACAAAGTAAGCTTTAAATGTGAATGTGCAAGGATGTTGAAAACTGATACGCAGTGCAAAAGCTTTCATTTATGCTCAAATTACACTGAACCCTGTAGGTTTGTAAGAGAAACAGTCTGGTAATAAAAGATCAAACTTTTAAAATGGTTTTTGCTATCAAACCAAACTTACAATTTCAAATGGCAGTGTCCAAAAACAAATCATAATACCAGGTGTAAAGGGCAAGGTTCGGTATGTGTCTGTAGTGCTGATAAGATTGTGTCTGCTGTCTTTTGTCTTCATCAAACCCTTCTCAAAGGTGTATGAGAGTAAACTACAAGAGCTGCAGAAACAGGTGGAGACTCGTTCATTGGCTGCGGAGACCCCCGATGAAGAGGAAGAAGAAGAGGAAGAGGATGAAGGTAGTGTAATTTGTGCCAAAATTTAAATAGTTTGAATCTTAATTTTGACTTGTTAGTCTACTGTTTGTGCAGTCCGAATCCAGCATTACTCAGCCAACCAAAACTACCCCCACAAACAGGAAAATTGTTAAAGAGCCTCTACACCTCTACCTATCTCTGTTGTCGAATTGTGTTTTTCCAGGTTTTGATCCTCAAAATCGTGGTGTATAATTGCCTTGTAGTGTTTGACGGTTGTTTATGTATCGTTGTAGTGCCCTGGACCCAGCATGAATATGAGCTGGCCCAGTGGGCTTTCAGGAAGTGGAGATACCACCAGTTCACCTCCCTCAGAGACCAGCTGTGGGGCAATGCTGTGTACCTCAAAGAAGCCAATGCCATCAGTGTGGAGCTCAAGAAAAAGGTATAGCACTGGAAAATGTAACTATATATAACAAAATATTATGTGTAACTCTGCAAAACAAAAACAAAAAACCAAAAACATGCAAGTTGCGGCCAAAAGGTTTAGTGCAATAGATCTTAACCAGGGAGGCCATAGAGGCCATATGATAAGGTTTGTGTGATCTATTTAATGAAACAAACCCTTTAATCACAAACTTAATAAAGATCATTTATTGATGTCATGTTTTCATATTGATGATGGGAGAACAATGGAAAACATTCAGTTACAGTTACTGGAAGTATGGAATTATTCAGTTGTTTTAATATATCACCAGCTGTAATTACTGTAGATATGTTGTTTGACGATTTCAGAGTTTCTTTGACATTATAGCAGGGGTCATTTTAATATTGTATTTAACAATGGCAAACCATATACAAGTAATACTCCTGTTTGAGTGGCCTCAAAAACAAATCTTTGGTGCTTTGCTCGTTTTGCTTTTAACGAGTGGCTCATTAATGTTGAGAAGATATACCATACCATGCTGTACCATTACCAAACGTGACATAAAACATTGCTGATCACACAGCAACTCTACCAGCGTCATTGGATTTGCAACACAAGACTTTGTTTAAATGGTCAGCAGCAGCCACTGGTGTATTGTTGGTTCACATGACTAAACCGTTTTTACACCAACGCAAGAAAAATAAACCTGAACGACACATTGTCAGTAGAAGAGGTCCAGACGTTCCTCTTGTTGTTAGCTGAGAGGCTGATGGATGGGACGATCCAGAATGAAATATTTTTTCAGAAAGTAACAGCAATAATGACGGTATAGCTGAGACAATAATTAAATTTTAAGCAGCACTAAAGTGCAGTAAAAAAGCGAACCAAGCTGAATCGATACCGAACCCTACCTTCCAAATGTTGCTTTACAGTTTCATCCGTTCCTTTGAATGCTCTACGTTTGCTTATGTCTATTTTTCTCTTCCTAAGTGTAAAACTTTATAAAGACTCCTGCTGTTGAGTCTTACTGTAGAAACTCTTCTCTTTTGATTTGTCATCCCTTTTTCATAGCTTCAACAGGGGCAGGGGCAATTTTCATAATTACATTTTTAGTAACGAGTGGAAGCCTTTTCCTGTATTGAGCTACATTAGATTATTTCAGTCTCCAGAAACGGTAACAGATGTCAACAGTAAGGGCTGAACCTACAGTCTTAGTCATCAGCTCACATCTTTTATTCTTGTTCATGCCTTTGTCTCATTTTTATGATTCGTTTGTAGGTCCAGTTCCAGTTTGTCTTGCTCACAGACACCCTCTATTCTCCGCTGCCCCCGGAGCTGCTGCCTCCAGAGCCGGAGAAAGAGCGAGACACCAGGCCTTTTCCGAGAACAGTGGTGGCTGTGGAGGTTCAGGACCTGAAGAATGGAGCCACTCACTACTGGTCCCTAGAGAAGCTGAAGTAAGCCTCAGGCTGGTTAAATACAGAAGTCTTTGCTTTCTTCTGCAATTATGGACTTGGAAACGATCCACTTTTTTATATTTAAATGGTTTTTAAAGTGCAATTTAGACTGTAATTGTTTCTCACTGTGGCATTTGAAACTGATTTGCATGGCTTCCCACAAAAATACTGTGTTCAATTGGAGATGAATTAATTGGGAACAAAGCAGTTCTGTTATTAAAGGAACTGTTATGTATAATGGCCTACATTTTAGTTTGTTTTTATTTATGATAATCAAACCTCCATTCTGCTAAATAGCCCATAATTTTTGTTCCAGTTCCTCCTTGATTAAGTTACAGTAAAAATGGAAGACAGACTTCGATGAAAAATAGCACCTAATGGCCCTCAATTTTCTTTCTTTTTAGAGAAAAAACACATTTCCCAATTAGATGATAAGAAAATTATAGACGAGCACCTCAGAATGCTCCAATTGCATCATGTTCCCATGTAAACTGAAAGAATATTACACTATAACACAACTAACTTGAGTGTAGAAAAGAAATGACACAGACTTAACGCCCTAACGCAATATGTTGATTTGTCATGTTCTTCAGGCAGAGGCTGGACCAGATGCGAGAGATGTATGACCGAGCTGGTGAAATGGCCTCGTCCAATCAGGGAGATGATGGGGAGGGTGCTTTGACTGGCAGTGACCCGTTCTATGACCGATTTCATTGGTTTAAGCTGGTTGGGAGGTATGCTAGTCATTTATTGCTTGAGATATGATTGAGCAGATTTTCAATCATTTGTTTAACATTATGCATTGAAGTTTAGTTTGGTTTGAACTTATTAGTTGTCTTGGTTAATAAAGAATGTGTGTTGTTGGTTTTTAAAAACCTGAACTTTTGTGAAAGAGGGAGCCCATAAATCATTCATGACATTTTTATTCAGTCGTGTATGCTGTTATTTTCTTTTAATGATCATTTTTATTTAATTTTTGATTTGCATTGTTATCCCAGTCATTCTGTGCTAAGGTTTCGCTGTTTACTGATGGAGTGTTTATTTATTTGTTTGTTGAATGCATTGTTTTTTAATTCATTTATCATTGTTGAAACCATTTATCGCATTCATTTGATTTGTAGTTTGCTTTTCATTTTTGTTCCTTTGCGCACATTGTAAACATTTTCAAATTCATTTTGTGATTTTTGTTTTTCATGTTTTTCCTCCATGTTTTATTTCCATAATCAACAGTAGAACAATTTGTGCCTCTTAAGATGTAGAAACCATAAATGTTTATTGCATTGAGTAACAAAAGAGCAATTATTTATGTACATGCAACGTGTATTGTCTGTTATATGTATAAAGTCACAGGCCTTGAATGTGGGTTATATAAATAATCCAGTACTCTTACTTGTGCCTGCATCATACCCACAAACCTTTTTTTAGCTCACCTATTTTTCATGGCTGTGTGAACGAGCGTCTGGCCGACCGTACACCATCACCCACCTTCTCCACTACTGATTCTGAGATCACTGAGCTGGCCGATGAGCGACAGAGCGAGATGGAGGACTTCATGGATGACGAGGCTTTCGTGGATGACACCAGCTCAGATGCTGGGACCGAGGAGGGCTCGGACATCTTCAGCGATGGCCAGGACCCCTTCTATGATCGTTCCCCATGGTTCATCCTGGTGGGCAGGTTGGTGGTGACCACTGCTCAGGAGAGACCTAAAAGATGAGGGCAGGAGAGAGAATGAGTGATGGAGAGAGTTGTGTGGCTGTTTATTTAGCTTCATGTCCTAAAATTATTTAGGTATATTATTAAAGGGGTCCTGTTATGTTATTTTATAAAATTTCACATACATTTATAGCATAATGTTGCTGTTTGAGCATTAAAGATCTACAAAGTTACAAAGTCCGTTTAGAAAGGAGCAGTAAACACTGTTTCTGAACTCACTCGAAAATCTCAAATGTAATTTTACTCCATCATAAATTTAAATAATAAAACAATACAGCTATGGTTTTTGACAATCTTGTGTATTTAACAGCTGAGGCTGAAGAAATTGTAAATAATTGCATGATGTTGAAACTGACAAGGCTTTAAAATGCATTCTGTTTGTTGTCGGAGTATCTAAAGCACACCAGCCACTTTTAGAAAAGGGTGATAAGCAGCTCATTTGCATTTAAAGAGACACATACAAAACAGTGTTTTTGCTTAACATCTAGTAAAAAGGTGCATAATTGGACCCCTTTAAATGTAATGAACTGAATTCAGATTCTAGTCCTGAGAGCAGATCTGATCTGAAAAACAGCTCACACTTACTACACCAGACATTTCCTCCAGTTCTCCACAACCTACATTTAAACTCCATCTGTCTGGTTTGGTTTAAAAATCGTCGTCTAAACATTTGTACAGATTTGTGTTTGTTTTCATCCATTGTATTTATTTTCATCAGGCTGTCAATCCATTGAAATGTGTTACACTATTTAGTCCCATATAGGGCAAAAGCTGGTCAAAATGCACTGCTGATACTCAAAAACGTCAAAGCTTTCTGAGTTCTCAGTTTAGCGGTAAGTGTTTGAAAGAAAATAATTGAAATAAGTACTCAAAACACAAATCTATCAATGGCAAATCTAGAGAACCAACAGTTGCTTTCTGTGCAAGAAAAGAAATGCAAATATATGCTAATTCAAAGATAAAACCATTTTCAAAAAACACCTTATTGAGTTAATCTTAAATACACAGCTTCTGGCTGGAGCATTTGTTCTTTGCTGGGGTTCACACTGACATTTTTGTGAATGACATTTTGCACATTGCCCAGATGGTAATTGAATTTCAAAACACAAGAATGCATATTACAATTTCCATCTAGGTTCATAAATAAATTATCCATTAAAAGGCTGATTATCCATTAAAAATGGAATTTTCTGACAAAATTTTAACCTTAATTTAATTTGCTACATAACAGCATATTAAAACACATTAACTTTGATTGACAGCCCTGATTTTATTTATTAATTGTGTTTATATTAAACTTATTACATTTTTGTTTCTTTAATTTCCTTTTAATCTGTATTGTTTCCTTTTGTATTCATTGTAAGAGCTGTTATTTATCAGTCAGTTGTACCAGAGAGAATGACAGGAGAGAGGCAGCACATTCTGAATCAATGCAGAGGCGTAAATGGACCTGCGTCATCATGACTTCACTGATGCACTGCACTGATAGCTCTCCTCCATCTTGGCCTTGAGTCTGCCGTCTGCCCACAGGAGGAGGAGGAGGAGGAGAGCTCAGATTGCAAAACAATTCTCAAATCCAGACTGTGTGTGCCCCCTAGCCTCTGAAATGATAGCTTCTTCTGTCTCTCTTGTACAAAAACAACCTTTTTTTTCTTCTGTTATGTGTCCATATATCATTTGTTTGTCCTTTTTCCATTTGTTGTTTAGTGTGTTGTTTGAGTCAGCTGTTTGTAAAGGGTGTCTGACACGTCATATCCATTATACTCTCATTATGAACACCATCACGCTCATCAGGGGTAATGGAGAGTGAACAAACGTCACACTGCTCGGCTGTTTTTAAAGGGATAGTACACCCAAAAATGAGAATTTTGCCATCATTTACTCACCCTCCAAACCTGTTTGAGTTTCTTTGTTGTGTTGATCACAAAAAAAGATATTTTGAAGAATGCTCAAAACCAGTAGCCATTGACTTCGATATTTTTTATTTTTTTGTATATATCAGTGTCTACCAGTTTCATACATTCTTCAAATGATCTTCTCTCATACTCAAAATAAAAAATTCAAAGGTTTGGAACCACTTGATGAGTAAATAAGTACATTTTTGAGTAAACTGTCTTTTTACCTAAAACTTCTATCAGGTAAAATTGACCCACTACTGTTTTAATATAGCTAAAAAAAATTATCATCACACTGTCTTTTGTGTCCTCACAAATTAATGTCTAGAGTGATAAAATGATTGTTTAGTCATCAACTTTGATCACCTATGATATCAACCCACCATCACTCAATGTGTTTAGTACCACTAATATCCCTTAAATATTAGTTTTTTATTTAGAGCCTTATTTTATCCACTGTTACTGGAAGTGATTAATGGTATATCACTAGGTGAAAGGCGTTGCTTAGCTACAGAGAATGATAAAAAAAAACAAGTGGTGCAAAAATAAATCCATTATATATGTACATTTGACCTGCAGCTTCTAATAAGTTAAAATGTTCTGTTTTAAATCTGGTTTTATTTACACTATTTTTAATGTCCCATGAAATTAAAATTAAGTGTTTTAGATGTTAGTATCAGTATGTTAGTCTTAAAGAGATCTTAAAGAAGCCAGTGTGCTCCAAAAAAGTGACAATTTGCTTTTAGAAGATATAAACATCAAAAGCTTGTACTTTGTCACTTTTGATTTTTTTTAACGACTTTTTTTATTATTATTTTTTTAACACAATCTCATTTTTTCGTTTCTCATCAAATGTTCTGATCAATCAAATGCTCTATAGCAGAGATGCCCAAAGTAGGGTCTGCGGGCCAAAGTTGGCCCATTGTAACCTTTGATTTGGCCCACCATCCCATCTGAGAGGAGAGTGATGATGGAGAGGGTTGGGGCGAATGCCTTTAACCCAGAGATCGTCGTTTCTAGTTTGACATAACCTTTTTTGTTAGTTTTATTGCTGTGCTACAAAAAAGCAAACCTGAAATTAAATGTTTCAATTAAATGTAAATGAATCAGATTTTTAAAAAATGTAAATACTGTCACTCGATAAATAGAGGACTATGCAGAAGCAAATCAAGGCAAAAACCAGTGTAATTCTGTTATAAATGAGATTGGTTTGTTTTTACTGTAGTTAGTCCATTATAAAATGTAAAAATAAAATACTGTATTAGTTAATATAAAGCAATGTTTTCAAGTCATTTAAAAAAATTATTAAATAAATTAGGAAATTTCCCATGGCAACTATATTTACCTTCGGCCACTAGCCTCAATTAAGTTTTGTTTTTGGCCCTTCATAAGAAAAAGTTTGGGCACCCCTGATCTATAGTATCTGACATGTCCTGCCCCCTTCAAGATGCTTCTCTTTTGATGTGCTTGATCTCAACCACTCTTACTGGAAGATCTGTGAGAAAAACGTAAAGATACTGGCTGTTTTTTAAATAGGGGAGGAGCTACTACATGTCCCGCCCTGTCTTCTTGTTTCAGTTAAGATTACATCAAACATCCAATTAAAAAATGCACATTTCAAAGCTCTTCACGGGATCTTTAACAGGGTTGGAAAAATGGGAGACTTGCATATTCAATTGGAGTTCTTTTCTCTACAATTTAAAAGCAGCTATGAGTAATTTGACCCTGTGGCGGTTCTAGTGTTTAGCATATCCTGAACTCTCTATACTAATGTTTTTTTATCATGTTCTGAGTGTGTATGCGTGGCAGTGCTATAATTGTGGTTTGTTTTTCTCCAGAGCTTTCGTGTACCTGAGTAACCTGCTGTACCCTGTTCCCCTGGTGCATCGAGTTGCTGTAGTGACAGAGAAGGGGGATGTGCGAGGATTTCTGCGTGTGGGGGTCCAAGCCATAGCCGGTGAGCAAGGCTCTCTATTAGTGAATTCATTACGACTTGACTCAGATTTAATTAAGCAGTGTTGATATAAGCCTGATGTGCTTTATCAACAAGACATCCTCCCTTGATGATAGTTTTTCAACAGATCTGTGGCATGAGTTGATTTTTATTCATTGATGTCTGTGTTTTTGTAGCGGATGAAGAGGCTCCTGATTATGGGTCTGGTGTGCGTCAGTCGGGAACTGCTAAGATTTCCTTCGATAATGAGTATTTTAAGAAGGTACGAGTCACTCAGGCATGAGACTTTTTTTTTATTATTAGCAGGAGAATTTAAGAAAATATGCGCACATAAATAACTTGCTGTAAATCATTTACAGCAAAAAACTATATTTACATTTGCAGCAGCATTTATCTTTCTGTATGTTTATTTACAGTATTGTATATCTTTACTGTAAAATATACAGTCATTTTCACAATGCAACTTTAAGATACAGTAAAATACTGCAAAACTGTCCTACAGTAAAATAAAGTTCATATTACAGTTAAATACTGTGTAATTTACAAAAATCTTTAACAGTGTATATGTATACACAGTTGAAGGTAAAATTATTAGCCCTCCTGTGAAATTGTAAAGCTTTTTTTATGTACTTCCCAAGTGATGTTTATCAGAGTATTTGCTATTATATATATTTTTCGTCTGGAGAAAATCTTATTTCTTTTAGTTTGGATGGAATAAAAGCAGTTTATAAAACTAAGTATACAACTTTTAGGGTCAGTATTAGTAGTAATATTAGAAGTCATTTTTGGCCACAGAACAAACCACTGTTATCCAATGACTTGCTTAATTTACCTAACTTGCTTAGGGTTTTTAATCTTTAATGGATGGAACAGTGTAGAGAATTGACATGACAGGAAATCATTGGGAGCAGAGAGAGGGGAAGGATTGGCAAAGGACCTCGAGCTGAGAATCGAACTCAGGTCGCCATGAGCACCTTGGTGCTATATGTCAGCGCACTTAACCACTATGCTAACATCATTTATGTGCAAAAATGTAATCCATACCCATTCCCTACCCCTAAACCCAATCATAACTATAAATTATTCCCAATCAGAGGGGACTAATAGTTGGAAACAATTATGTAGAAGTACATAAACCTGTAAGCCTAAATATAACATAAACGGTAAACGTATCTCTCAATTTTGATTGGCTTCTTGGAATGTTGTTTCAGGATCAACATGTTGATCCAGGAACATGTCCTACTTGTTGAAATCAGGTTAGGGATGTTATGTACTGTCATCAAGGCATTTTCTCATTATTGTTTGTCAAATTAGTTATTAAAACGGGTGTTTAAAAGTGTGTTGAAACACATCTCTCCTTTCAGAAGCACTTGGTAAATATTTGAAAAATAACTAAAATTTCATATCAGGGCTAATAATTTTGCCTTCAACTAATTGTATGTCTCTACTTGTAAAAACAAACAAAAAATGCTAAGATTGAAAGTTTTAAAACGGACCTTGACAATTTGCACAAGGTTTAAGTTGAGGCATTTAGTTGATTGCTGCCTTTTATTTTATTTTTTCTCCCATGTACTCTTTCCCCATTCAGAATGACTTCACCTCAGTGGCCATGACCCGCTCTGGTCTCTCTCTGGAGGAGCTGCGCATTGTGGAAGGTCAAGGTCAGAGTTCAGAGGTCATCACGCCTTCAGAGGAGATGAACAGAATCAATGAAATGGGTGAGTGTGGATGCAGCTAAACGTTCAGTCCAACTGAAAGGAAATGCTTACATGCACAGACTATTCTGTTGTGTTGAGGTATGTCGTGTTTGATTTACACTGCATCAGTGACCTGAAAGCTCTCGGACAAAAATGATCCTTCTAGCAGGTTTGAACTGGTCAGTGAGAGTGGTACAGAAACCACTGAAACACATTTACAATGCTTATTAAAATGTGACATAATATCAAATAATTATCAACCTTTGTCTAGAATAGGTTACCTGCAGTGGAAATAGATTTTCCTTAGCGAATAAACAAGTAAATAAATAAATGAATAAATGAATGTGTATGTATTAGCATAGTTCTGTAATTTGATTTAAATTAAATAAAGATTTTCTCTCTATATAAATTGGTTATAGAATATTAGAATACAATTTTTAAATTTTTTAACTTTTCCTTAGCAAAAAATATGTTGCCCAAAAATATAGGCATTTTCAAATTTTAATAAATTATTTATAAATTATTTTTTTATTTCATATTTAATAAATGATGCATTTATGACTTAGAGGTCTATAATTTACTTTAGTATAAAGTTTTATTTATATATAATTTTGCACAATAAAATGGTTCTACATGTTTATTTTTTAAGGAAAAAATAACTTTTAGATGTATTACTTTTAATGTAATGTAATTTAATTTAAGTAATACATCATTTAATTAAAGTAATACAGTAATACATTTTCTATAAAAACATGTCGAACCATTTTATAACCATGTAATTCTACAAAATGATATACAAATAAAATCTGTATTAATCTAAAGTAAATTATAGACCTCTTCTTAGGCCATAAATGCATAATTCATTAGAAATTTTTCAATAATTAATTAATGGGGCGTCATGGTGGCAATAGCACGATCGCCTCACAGCAAGAAGGTCACTGGTTCGAGCCTCGGCTGGGTCAGTTGCCATTTCTGTGTGGAGTTTGCATGTTCTCCCCATGTTCGCATGGGTTTCCTTCGAGTGCTCCGGTTTCCCCCACAGTCCAAAGATATTCGGTACAGGTGAATTGGGTAAGCTAAATTGTCCATAGTGCATGTGTGAATGAGTGTATATGTGTGTTTCCCAGTGATGGGTTGCAGCTGGAAGGGCATACACTGCATAAAACATATGCTGGATAAGTTAGCGGTTCATTCTGCTGTGGCGACCCCAGATTAATAAAGCGACTAAGCTGAAAAGAAAATGAATGAGTGACTGAAAATAATTAATTAATAAATAATGAATTCAATCATTCACTCAGTAGATGGGTTTGGGAGAAAAATAATACATTTATGCATTTCACATTTAGATTTAAATAAAATATTTTTTTTATATATATATAGGATTAGATGGCTTTACACAGTAAAACTACTGTAAAATTTCCAAGAGCATAAATCACAGGAACATCCCATCAAAGCCAACATCTAGAATAATAACAATTGTAACTATGTAGTGAAACATTGACATAAAATCATTTAAACCTGTGTATATTATTAACTCATGTGTTTTTCTGTCTAAAAGACCTGAAGCTTGGGAACGTGGACACAAAACTGGGTGACGGTTTGGCAGAGCATCTGGAAGTGGGCAGCATTTTCACTTTCCGCGTCACCGTTCTGCAGGCGAGCAGCATCCCGGCCGAATACGCAGACATCTTCTGCCAGTTCAAGTGAGTCAGCCTGTCGCCATCGCAACCACTTCACTGCTCTTTATTCACGCACACACACACACAAACGCAGAGTCACGCTTCTCTCCGTAATCCTGTCTCCTGCTGCCAACAGTTTCCTCCACCGTCACGATGAGGCATTCAGCACTGAGCCTCTGAAGAACACCGGCAGAGGAGCCCCGCTGGGCTTTTACCACGTACAGAATGTAAGTGCTGAAACAGACACAGAGATGCGTTGAACTCTATGGTGGCATAACCGGCCCTGAGCTGTTAATAAAGACTCCTCATTGACATATTTCATCAGGCTAAATAAACCAGGAAAAGACCACTCTGACCCAAATAACTATAGACCAATTGCTTTAACCAGTTGCTTATGTAAAACTATGGAGAGAATGATTAATAACCGTCTTGTCTGGATACTGGAATCAAACAAACAGTTAACTGATTACCAGTGTGGATTTAGACGTGGAAAGAGCACGTTGGATCAGTTAATTCGGTTGGAAACCTATATCAGAGACGGGTTCATCAGGAAAGAACATGTAGTTGCTGTATTTTTTGATTTGGAAAAAGCGTATGATACAACATGGAGATATGGAATTTTGAAAGATCTTCATCAAATGGGCTTCAGAGGAAGGCTTCCCATCTTCATCTCAAACTTTCTCACTAGAAGAAACTTCAGAGTCAAAGTGGGAAATTCTCTATCAAATACACAAAAACAAGAACTCGGAGTTCCTCAAGGAAGCATACTCTCTGTCACACTCTTCAGCATCAAGATAAATAGCATTGTGCAAATCATTGGACCAAACATGTTCTGCAGCCTTTATGTGGATGATCTTTGTATCTGTTACAGAGGGAAGAATATGAGCACAATTGAAAGGCAACTACAGCTTTGCATTCACAAAATTTACCAATGGTCTGTTGAAAATGGTTTTAAGTTCTCTAGAACAAAAACTGTTTGTACACATTTCTGCATCCAGCGATCTCTTCATCATGATCCAGAACTTTTTATCAATGGAGATTTGATCAAAGTTGTTAAAGAAATCAAGTTTTTAGGTCTTCTTCTTGACAGCAAAATGACTTTTATCCCTCATTTGAAGATGTTAAAAAACAAGTGCCTTAAAGCTATGAACATAATCAAAGTTTTGGCAAAAACTAAATGGGGAGCAGATTTTACTGTTCTTTTGCGACTTTATAGAGTTCTCATTCGATCCCGTTTGGATTATGGGAGTATAATTTATGATTCTGCCAGGAACTCGTATAAACAGATCCTTAATACAGTACACCATCAAGGATTACGGCTTGCTTTAGGAGCATTCAGAACATCACCCGTACAGAGTTTGTACATTGAAGCCAATGAACCTTCACTCCAAAACAGACGATTGAAACTTTCATTACAGTATGCTGTTAAATTAAAAGCAAATAAGAACAACCCAGCTTATTCTGCAGTTTTTAACCCACAATTTGTGCAGTTGTATGAGAGTAAACCAAAAACTATAAGACCATTTGGTGTGCGTATTAATCCACATTTACAAAATTTAAACCTAAACCTGGACATTTTAAGTCAAACATACTTCAGCTCCCTGCCTTATTGGAAATTAAAGAAGCCCATAATCAATATGGATTTAGGACATCGGAAGAAAGGTGTAACTCATCCTAATGTATATAGACAACAATATCTGGATATTAGAAACCAATATTCTCTACACTCACCAATATTTACAGATGGATCAAAGGTGGAAAATGGCGTAGCAGCAGCAATGGTGACTGGACAACAACGATATGGAATCAGACTACCTAAAGAATGTTCAATATTCACAGCTGAAGCCCGTGCTTTACTTTTAGCACTGGAATATATAGAGAATGTCCAACAAAAGAAATCCATCATTTTTACAGACTCCAAATCGTGCCTCCAAGTGATGGAATCTTCAAATAATGATCATCCTTTGATAGAGAGTATTTTAACCAAAGTTCACCATCTACAAAACCAGTTGTATCATATTATATTCTGCTGGGTCCCAGGACATGTTGGGCTTTCAGGAAATGAGCGAGCTGATGCTGCTGTTAAGGACGCTTTGAAGCAAGCGGTGAACGAATGCCAAATTCCTCCTTCAGAGATGAGACCTTTTATCAACGTTTACATTTTGAATAAGTGGCAAGAGGAGTGGGATGCATTGGAAAATAATAAACTATATGAAATCCAACCTGAAATCTCAAACAGAATTTTAAGATATTTTAAGACCAGATTTGATCAAGTGATTTTTAGCAGATGTCGTATTGGACATACAAGGCTAACCCATGCTTTTTTGCTAAAAGATGAAGACCCGCCTCAATGTTTGTATTGCACAATTCCTCTTACGGTAAAACACATTTTACTGGACTGTCCTGCTTTTAATGATTCCAGAAGGCTTTTTTATGAAATGAACTCTCTTAAGGACATTTTTAACAAAGTGACACCAGGAAAAATATTAGAATTTTTATCATATATTAACGCTAAAAATCTTATGTAATTTATGTATTCATTTGTAAGTTGTTTTTAATTGTATATTTATTATTGAAATGTTCTTGCCATGAAAATAGCCTTGGTTGCTGACATGGCATTAAATTAAAACAAACATCATCAGGCTAAATGTGAATATATGTCTATGGAAAAAAAATATTAAAAGGTTTGGATTTTGTCAACTACTGATCGCAATGGGCAATTTAAAGTTTTTTTTTTGCATAAAATAGCATAAAAGGTGCAATGTTTTTATGTTCAATGCGTTTTTTGTAGTGTTTTAATGAATATTTGATAGAGTAGCCCTGATTTTTAATCACAACAAACAAATGAAAACATTTATTATCATATTTATTCATTTTCATATTCATTTATTATCATTTATTCATTTTCATATTCATTTATTATCATATTTATTCATTTTCATATTCATTTATTATCATATTTGTTATTCATTTTCTGGACAAAATGCTAAATTATAAAAACAATATTTGCATATATAATTTGGAAGCAACATTTTACACGTTTTAAGGCAAATGTGAAAGTTGTTGTGGACTTATTTCTCCTCCTTTCTCATACAGATCTCAGTGGAGGTGACGGAGTCCTTTATTGAGTACATAAAGACCAAGCCAATTGTGTTTGAAGTGTTTGGCCATTACCAGCAACACCCGCTGCACATTCATGGACAGGACGTGGTCAGGTAACCCCCTGCTATCAGTGTTGTCCAGTGTTACAGATTTGATCAACTTTATTATGCATGTCACAAAATAATTTTTGTTTTAGTCATATTTGTTATTTATATAACATTATAATATGTATTAATATTTTTAATTAAATTGTTTTCATATTCTATTGGTGTCATTTTTTTTTTACTTAAATTTGTATTCATTTACATTTTATAAATTATCATATACTGTTTTACTTTTATTTATTATTTTACTTAAATGTATATTCATTTTCATTTTATAAATTACCATATGCTGTTTTACTTTTATTTATTTTTTTGTTCAGTTATTTTGGTTTCAGTTTTAGTGATTTTAAACCTATTTATTTGAGGTAGTTGCTATGGGATAATTTCTAATTTTGACATTTTTAATCTAACATACGTTTTTATTTCCACTTAATTGCAGTTATGGGGAAAAAAATTATAGTCTAATTTGTAGTATACAACATAAATACCACATTGTCCTTTATATTACTCTGTTTTGCCTGGTAAATAGCCTTTGTTGCTGATCTGAGTCAAATAACTTTAAAATGTAAAACTGTCTGTTTTCTGTGTTTATTTCTGCTCTTCAAGTCTCTATGATGTTTTTTATTTTTTATTTTGTTATCAACATCAGATGCTGTTGATGGAGCTTAATTTGCATTTAACCCAGAATATTCCTTCAAATTGTTACAACTGATCTACTAATAAAATAAATAATTGAACAGAACTATTATAGGTTGTTCTACAGCCAATCTTAATTGTTGTAAATATAAAAAAGGCATAAAATGAGAAGTTTCCACAATCCTAACTAATCCTAATGATGTGGTTCTGCCCTTTTCTACGTCTGACTGAATTTGTCTGCTTCTCTCGTAGCCCTTCTCAGCCTTCCAGAAAGTACTATCCTCCGCCAATGCCTCTGTCTAAACCAGGTATAATCACATCTTCATTCATCTTAATCAAGGACATTACATGTTCATTAAGTCAGTTTCATGGGTCTCAAATTTGCACAAGTCACAATAAAGTAGATTCCTTGAATAATCATAGCCCGGAGCAAATACATGCTCCTTTATCTCCCCTCTAATTACGAGTGTAATTCATTACATGATTCATTAAACAAGGAATAATCTCGGGCTCTTTTGTCTGGTATGGTTATCTCTTCTCAAAAAATAAAAAATACAAAAAATCGGATCACATTTATGTGTCCAGTCAGTTTGAGAGACGCAGCTGTCAGCTGAAACTCCCGTTTCTTTAATGGAGAACAAATCTCTCCTTTTGCACCCCAAAATAAAAGAAAGGCTGCTGCGGCCTTGAAGTGTCATCCATCCTGACACCGTCTTGACATTCAGGCTGAGCTGTCAGTCTTTTATATGGCGATATGAATCTGGAGGTGCTACAGCTCAGTTGGAGATAATTGGAAAAGCTGTAGGGCTTTTGGGGATTTATAGATTGTAGATGCAGAGAGTCGTACATAAACAGTCTCCAGCTAACATTTAGGCATGTATATTGAAAATATTTCAATATTTTAAAGTTTATGTAGTAAAGTTATACATTCATATTTAATTGTATGTTTTGGGATTCTATATGTTTTTTGTGTGTGTGATAATAATTCATTGATTTTGATTGGTCAATTACAACATTCCAAAGTATGCTATTGCCAGATAACAACTGCAGGCTCACCTAGGTACTATGAATCACATTGACTGTTAATTAATATGTTTATTCACATATTTATATGTTTATCTGTCATGCCGTTGTTCTTGATTGTTTGGTGTCATCTTAAACTATTATAGTTAGTTAAGCTACTATAGTCAAAGTTTTGTCTAATAGTTTAATTTTGTATAAAGTAGCCGAGTAATAATAAATAATTTACATCCAGGCGGTTATTTTTATAGAATAAGGCCCTTTAGTCCTGTCAGGATTTATTCTGCGATATCAACTGACATTATCTCTAACTTAATATTAAAATTATATAATACAATTTATTGTGGGTTGTGGGGATATAAATATAATATTAATATATTATATAATATATTTTAGATTTAAAGTTAAACTAAAAGTTTATATATATATTTTCTATACTATTATTTTTTACTTTACATACCATAGAAATATGAATTAAATATTTTAATTCATGTTAATTCTTTTAATAGTTTATTTTAACAATTTTTTTAAATTAATATTATTATATTTTTACTTTAGAATAAGATATTATTATATACTAATAAAATATGTATATACATGTGACCCTGGACCACAAAACCAGTCTGAAGTGTCAATACATAACCAACAAATAGGTTTTCCATTGATGTATGGTGTGTTAGGATAAGACAATATCTGACCAAGATACAATTGGAAAATATTGAGCAAAATTGCCTTTAAATTTGTCCAAGTAATGTTGTTAGCCGTGCATATTACATATTTATCAAAAATTTAGTTTTGATATACATACAACATAAGACATAGGTTTAAGGTTATATAGGTTATATATCCCCTGCATACTTTCCATTTCTTTCACTTGTAACTCCATCTTTGTCTTTTTCATTTCACCTCTCCTGGCTCTACCCGCTCAGATCACGCTCGTAAGATTGAGCTGATCCGGTACCTGATGAGCGGGTATGTACATGGTCAGGTGTTGGACACGCTGTCAGAGCACGCCAATGCTTTGGCCTCCACCGCCGTGGCCAGTCTGGAGGAAGGGGCAGACGAGCTGTGCCACTTCCCCTTCCTCCCCATACCCAACTGCCCCGTCTTCAGAGTGCCCCGACACGACGGTTGGTGCAGAGTAGATCAGATCAGCTCTGTGCTGTGTTTTAATGTACCATGACCCCAATGACACAATCCCAGTAGACGTTCTTTTAAATATAGAGATTCCCGATCCCAACGACAAGCAATAAAAGCTTTTTCTTTCATGAGCTGCTTTGTCATCTTCCCTCTTTGGTGTAGACAGCAATGACAGTTAGTGCTACATTAAAGCTGTAGTGCTAATTAAATCACATTAGGTGTTTTCCTGCTAGCCTCCCTCGACAGGTTTGTTTTTCTTCATTCCTTAAGCAAAACAATTCCTTCCCTGTTCATTGTATTGTAGAAATAAAGAGTGGAGAGTGAGTCGCAGTAGCACATCAGGCTGTATTGATTTTCCTGATGTAGTGTACAGTTTCTTGTGGCCCATTTTCCAAAGTCTACATAATGACCCTCCGTAGAGCTGATGCTTTGTGTTTGCTCACATTACGTGACTCATGCTCATATTCTTCGTCTGCCATGTTCAGCATTTTACATTGGGTATTTATAAAACCTGGCCTTTTTAGTCTAACAATTAGGCTTCTCATTGATATGGTGCTCTATTAATATTCCACTTTCATTGCAGTGCCAGCCACCAAACTGAACACCATCACCAAGTCCAACCTGGGTCAGTGTGTGAGCAAGTATGACCTGCTGGCTTGGTTCGAGATCAGTGAACTGGAGCCCACTGGAGAGTAAGTCTACTTTACGTTACACTTATATACAGGATTTCTGGTTCAAATGTTTTTTTTTTTACTCAAACACAAGTAGTTAGTAACGTCTCAAGAGAATTTGTGTTTCTATTAGGGCTGTTTGTGCATATAAGTTGTGTTGTTTTTGTAGGTATATTCCAGCAGTAGTGGATCATACAGGAGGTCTTCCCTGTCATGGCACATACCTGCTGCACCAGGTACTTACTCTTTCTTTACGTGCTTTCATTCATAGGATGGAATGATGGGTGGTATGATGGATCGATAGAATAGAAGATTGATGGATAGAATGGTGGATACAATTCACCCAAAAAACGATGGGTGAATGGGTGGAAAGACATTGATGGATGGATAGAGAGATAAATGGATGGATGGATGGAAAGACAACAATGAATGGATGGAATAATGTATAGATAAATGGATGAACCAATATATTGATGGATGGAATCATATATTGATTAATGGATAGATGGAAAGATGTTGGATGGATGAAAATATGTATGGATGGATGGAAGGATATTGATAGATTGGATGGATGGAGGAAAAAGATATATTAATATATAGAATTATAGATGGATGATGAATGGATAGAACAATATATTGATGGATGGATGGATGGAAAGATATTGATTGATTGGATGGATGGATAGATGGAGGGAAAGATATAATGATAGACATAATGTTGGATGGATGATGAATGGATGGAACAATATATTGATTAAAGGATGGAACAATATGTTGATTAATGGATGGAGGGAATGGTATTAATATATAGAATGATGGATAGATGAAAGCATTGATGGATCAATATATTGATGGATTGATGAATGGATGGAAATAGATATATGGAATGATAAAATAGATGCTATTTTGATGCTATTCTAATTGCATTTGAATATTAAATTCTGTTATCAGTGCATTTAATTTGGATAGATTTGTTGATTGGTTTGCAGCATGTCTTTTCTGTCTCTCCTTTCGATGAATATTAAATTCTCTCTGCAGTTGCAGTCAGTAAATCTGTAGTTTAGCCAAAGGATCATGTTCGGTGTCCTGAACCAAGGACATATAAATGATTCAAATTCAGATTGCTTTAAGTAAACCCGTGCTTTGTGTTTTCAGGGCATCCAGCGCAGAATAACAGTGACTTTGATCCACGAGAAGGGAAGTGAGCTGCACTGGAAGGACGTCCGAGAGCTGGTGGTCGGTCAGTACACATTCCAACTGCTGTTAGCCAGACATATACCAATATTCAATAAGTCACAATATTGATATTTTTTTTTAGAATATTCAGATTGTATTTGTAGTGCTGTTGCAACCAGAAAATGTTATACAGGCATCTCTGTACTGACCAAGAGCATTTTTCTAAAGTCTATTATAAAGGCCACAACCATCAGTGATATTGTGTGTGTGATTTGTAGGCCGAATCAGGAATAAGCCAGAAGTGGATGATTCAGCCGCAGACGCCGTCCTGTCTCTCAACATCATCTCAGCTAAAAACCTCAAATCCTCCCACAACTCCAGCAGGTACATCTCGTTCTCGTTCACCTTCAACATCTGACAACCTTCCCTCAATGAATTATTAAATCAAGTATGAACCTCAGTTTCTGTGTCAGAGGAAGCTTGTCTGTTTTTAAACGGCATAAAAGGTCCACAAACGCTCTGTGCTCTCTCTAATGCAAATGCTTGAAGTGAACTGCTTCTGATTCAGGAGAGTGTGTTGAACATGAGTCACTGCTGCCGTCAGTAAAACACAAGCAATCCTGCAGGAGCAACAGAGACACCTTGTGGACTACAGACAAAATCAATATTTATTATACTTTACATGTGCATGTTGTGTTTTTGGTTGCACTTTACAATGAGGTTTCATTAGTTAATGTTAGTTAATCTATTTAATGACGTGAACTAACAATGAACAATGCTTAGAATCATAATTCAACATTTTGTTGACGCTTGTTGACATTAGTTAATGCACTGCGAGTTAATATGAAGTAACAACGAACAACTTAATTTTCATTAACTAATGTTAACTAACGTACTGTAATAAAAGTATTGTTCATTCTTTGATCATATTAGTAAATAAGTTAACTAATACAACCTTATTGTAAAGTGCTTATTTTATTCTCTTGTTTGTTGTTTAATTTCCTTTGCCTGTTTTCCTGAATGCTGCTTTCAGTCTTTTTGATTATTTGTGTTGCCTGACTGTTTCTGCTTGTTTTGTTTCTCTTTTGTTCTGGTTTTTCTTCCTGCTGCGGTTGGACTCTTGGTCTTGCTCAGCCTTTGTATTGATAGCGATATTTCTAGGTATCAAAAGCTCTTGCCCATAAAGCATTTTTACTTTAATAAAGTGCTTTATGGCTCATTTGTGATCTGTAGGTGTAACAGTAGTAGACTTGTGTTTTTTGTGTCTGTGTTTTTTCTGCTTCTCTCTTTACTCATTCTACATAGATGCAAAATGTACTTTGAAGTATTACTGGTGTACGTGCAAAAATGAATCTATACTAGATGTCTAAATGATAATTTAATCTGATAAGCTATTAAGCATCGTGTTATTAAACCTAATGTACTGCTGGGGATGGTTTCATCCACTTTGGGGTGATTTTTGTGTCTTAATTTGGCCATAACTTTTTCCTGTGTTTCAGCTAGCAGAATAATGTTTGGTGACAAATCTGATTTTGACACATACTTTGAGAAAATGTTGAGGAAAAAAAAACATCTAAACGATACACTCTGGGCAAATTGACTACCCTTTTGTTATGTTCGGGATGAACTGTAAAAATGCATCAGATAAATATTTTTTTCTTGCATTATTTTTTTTTTGCATGAATCTATTAATCAACCTCAGTCCTGATCAAAACTACTAAATTGCTTAGAATATTACAAGATTTTAACTCTTTAATTGCAAAGATCGTTAATGAGATATATATATATATATATATATATAAAATAAAGCATTTTTAGGAAATATAAAATACAATTAAATACAAGATATGCGTATGTGTATCTGTGTGCCATTGAAAGTGTGAGATGAGAAGGAGAGAGAGGAGGATGAGTCACCTGCATCAGTCTTTCTCTCTATGTGTCTGTTCACATAAACACTGTAGACCTGTGTCTCACACACACACACACACACACACAGATGGTCTGCTTTAAGCTCACACACATCACTAATGCAGCACCTGACAGCTGTAGTGTTGTGTTCATCACTGTGACTCCAGCACATCAACACACTGTTTAGACAGAACCATTACTCCTCTGCCTGTCCATTATAGCACATCCGGTAGCTCAAAGTTATTTACTCTAGTATATAGACTAGTGCTTACACAACTGCACTGTCGTATGTGGAGTTTACGGTCAACATGAAATCAAGATCAAGCCTTTTTACTGTCCTTATATATAATTATTTGCCATGCATCCAATACGGAGAGAAAATGAATTGAATGTTGGTCAAATTATATAAATTACTGTTCATAACGTTTGGTGATTTCTGAAAGTTTTTCAAATGAGACTCTTATGTTCACTGAAACTTTTATTTAATTAAAAATATAGTCAAATAAAATAGTATTACTATTCAAAATAATAGTTTGTTTTATATCTTAAAATGCAGTCAGGTAAAGCTGAGGTTTTAGCAGCCTTTACCCCAGTCTTCAGTGATTTATTTATTTTTAAATATGCTGTTTTGATCATTAAGAAACATTTTTTTATTTTGTTTTAATGTTGAAAATAGATACTGCTGCTGCTTGAAATTGTTGTAGAAACAAAATTATAGATTCACTAAATTATAGTTCAGTGAAAAAGCAGCAAAAACTACATAAAAACAAATATAAAAGCATATCTATAATATCTGTTTTTCATAGACAGCACTGCAAAATTATTAAGTATTCATAACAATATAAAAAAATGAAATGTTTACAACAATCTTGTATAAAAATATGTTTTATATTTGTATAAAATATTTATTAAAAGTGCAAAATACCTCAAACTTTTTGAACAGTAGTGTAATATGCAACGATACTCTTAATTTTCAGATATGAAAGGGCTTGCAAAGATGATTTCATGTTGCCTATTAATCACATTCTCACTCAAACAGTAGTGAACAATCACTTCAGCACCGGCAGATTTCTGAGAGATCATCCTATTGTTTAAGTAGTTTCTAAAATGTTCTATTTCTGCCTGTTCAGGACGTTCTACCGCTTTGAGGCCGTGTGGGACAGTTCCCTGCACAACTCTCTCCTGCTGAACCGCGTCACTCCATACGGAGAGAAGATCTACATGACCCTGTCTGCCTATCTGGAGGTCAGCTCTGACTCTTTCAGTGTTTTAAAGGGAAAGCTGGAACCATCGTATGTGTTACTGACATGTACAGTATGTGCTTCTGCAGCTCGATCACTGCATCCAGCCTGCCATTATCACCAAGGACATCTGTATGGTCTTCTACTCCAGAGACGCCAAGATCTCTCCTCCTCGCTCCCTGAGGAACCTGTTCGGCAGTGGCTACTCCAAAACCCCGGACTGGTACATACAAGAACATTTTCAGTGATACCAAATTAACTCTGCAATTCAACCGGTCGTGGAACTTTGAAATGTCTGTTCCAGAAATTGAAAGTCAGGGAATACATTTTTTTTGTCTAAATCATAGTCATCAAACTTTACCTGGTAATTAAGGCTGACATGTCAAGATAACATTAACTTTAGGAGCTTTGGATTCACAATGACTGGGTTTTACAAAGTAGATGACAGAAAAGTTAATGTGAAGTTTGTGAAAGTTTGTAAGTTAGATTTTTTTTCAAAATCTGAGGTAAATTATCCCCTGTTGTTCTGATAGGGGCTATTAAAGTGCTGCAAAATGATATTCAAGCTAAAACATTTCAATGTACATTGTTATGTTAATGTTCATTATGAGTCATGGAAATTCCACTTTTTAGTCAGTGTAAGGCAGGGAAGAGTTAGGGAATTTGAGTGGGACTTAAAGTGGGAAGCCTAAAATACTAAGCTAACATCTTCATGTTGGTCAAAGAAAATGTTATTGGTAAATGTAAAATTTCATTTCAAATTTTCATTAAAATGTCTTCTCTCTGCATTGTCTTCAAATTGATTTGTTTATAAACGCAAGAACCTTTGCTAACTCTGTTTTCTGATGTTTCCATTGTAGTAATAAAGTGACTGGAGTCTACGAGCTGAGCTTGTGCAAGATAGCAGACACCGGAAGCCCAGGTACACCTTGCCTAAAACTACTAACATTTTGTGTTTGGAATTCTGAAGAGCTGCATAACTGACGATTTTCTGTTTAGCGATTATTGTGTGTATTATTAGGTCTTTAGTGTGACTCATTGTGGTTGTTTGTTGTCAGGTATGCAGCGACGCAGACGGAAGGTTCTGGACACGTCAGTGGCGTATGTGCGTGGAGAGGAGAATCTGGCCGGCTGGAGACCTCGAGGAGACAGTCTGATCCTGGAGCACCAGTGGGAGCTGGACAAAATGGAGCAGCTGCATGAGGTAAGGACACAAGAAAAGAAAACCAAGCTCTAGGCTGCCTGTGCTTGTATGTGATCTCCAGACCCTCATCTCCATGTGTGTGTGTTTGTCAGGTGGAGAAGACGCGTCACCTGTTGCTGCTGCGTGAGAAGTTGGGAGAAACACCTCCTCCCAAATCTCTGAGCGAGTCTCTGTCCCCCAGCCTGAGCAGCGGGACCCTCAGCACCTCCACCAGCATCTCCTCCCAGATCTCCTCCACCACCTTCGAGAGTGCCATCACCCCCAGCGAGAGCAGCGGCTATGACTCCACAGACATCGAGAGCTTGGTGGATCGAGAGAAGGAGCTGGCCACTAAGGTAAGTGCTGTAGTCTTCTCATTCTCGTCTGACATCAGCAAAACACTGATGCTCACTGAAGATTTTCTCTTTTTCTGGCCACTCTCTGTAAACACCAGAGATGGTTATTTATGAACATCCACACTGATTCATTCTTATTCATTTTTGATGCTCAGTTTGAACTTCAGTATCATCTTGACTGTCTTCATGCTTAAATGCATCAAGTTGCTGTCATGTGATTGGCTGATTAAATATTTGCATAAAAGAGCAGCTAAAAAGATTTTTCTGAAACAGTGGCCTGTGAATGTAATCATTTTTAGTCAAGTGTCATTATAGTATATTTCAAATGTTCTAATCAGTGGTATCCATTGATGCGTTTGGTTTCCTTAAAAATAAATATTTCTAATTTTTGGTGTATTTTCCTGGATTTCACTATGTTTGTGATGCCACAAAATCTCTAAAAAGTAGTGTCCAAGTTATTTTTCCAATAAATCGAATGGATAAATGGATTATAGCTTAATAAAAGCCATATAACCGTGTGTTGTGGGTAAAAACCTATATTAAATAAATATATATTTTATCTCTTATGATCACAGTAAACACCATAAATATTATTATTTGTACTGTATTTAGGTCAAATGCATGTTACTAAAGGTTAAAATAGTTTTCTCTTTCAGATATTTTAAAATGTACTAAGCTGTATTTTTGTTATCAGGTTTTTTGCTCCATTTTTAAATCATGTCAGAAATCAATCTACCACGCTGATTTGGTACAGATGAAACATTATTAATTCTTATTGAAGATAAGTATACTTTCAGTTTTGTGAAAACCATGACATGTGTATGTGTGTTAATTCTTTTACAGTGCCTCCGTCTCCTGACACACACTTTCAACAGTGAATACAACCAAATGTGCAACAGCATTAGTGACTGCAAGGTAACCTGGACTTAAACAGTAAAAAAAAAAATGCAGTTTTGTTTGAATTGGAACAAATCAGTTCTGATGACCTTGACTAAAACTGTGTGTGTGTCAGTTGTCAGATATCTCTCCTATGGGCCGTGATCCATCAGTCAGTAGTTTCAGCAGTGCCACCCTCACACCCTCCTCCACCTGCCCCTCGCTCTCAGACTCCAGGTACACATTTCACATGCAAAAGAACAAACTACAGCTTTAAACTATAAGCTTAAAGTAAAATATTCTGAAATCCTCTGTCTCGTCCAGGACCCCTGAAGCAAACTCTCGTGCCACCAGCCCCTCAGGCTCAGACTATGAGAACTTCCCCATGGTTCCCATTCTGGAGACATCCTACCTGGCCCGCGCCGGCAAACACGAGTTCCTCAACCTTGTGCCTAACATAGAGGAAATGAGGCCTGGGTGAGGGTTTGGATATAGCTGACACCTTTACTTTTGTGTTTAAGGCAAGACACTGCAGGTTAAAAGGGCAAAAAAAAAAAAAAGTAGTAGTTATCAACATGCTTATCTAGATGAATAATTTACATAAAGAACAAACATTGTGTATTTAGCATTATTTGCATTTTCCTGCAAGTTTTCTAAAATGTTATATGTAAAATATATGCAAATGAGGCATTAATTAAATATTTACTAATTTGCATACATTTCTAGCACAAATATCATTAGTTATTTTCAATAGTTTTTGTTTTCTTTATTTATATTTTATTTACACTTTAGAGTCTAAGGTTTTTACTTCGTACCACATACGAAGTAATGTGTACCTCATAAATCATACACTTAGTACCTCATAAATCAAACCTCTTTACAATTGATTTTTCACAAATAACACTGAAGTCTGGTGTAAGTGCCTGGAGGTTCTGGAGATTTACATCTATGGTTGATCTGAATTTACTCTTGAAGATATCTATTGTAATTAAAATCTACAAACACAGATTTGTTAAGTTTGCTAAAAGAAACACTTAAAAGTCTATTTTACTTTTTTTTTCAACAGAAAAACACTTTATGACAAGCCAAAAAGCTTAAAATCTCAAAACTGACAGGAGAATAAAAAATGTTTTTGCCTGCAGTGTCTACTCTTAAACTGGCTGTTAAAAAATGTTGTGAACTGAATGTTGTGAACTGCATTCTGCGTTTTCTTAGGTCTGTGGTGTCCAAGAAGGGCATCCTGAATTTCATGGAGCCGCGCTCGAACACCTGGGTGAAGCACTTTGTGGTGGTGCGTCGGCCGTATGTGTTCATCTACAACAATGACAAGGACCCTGTGGAGAGAGGAGTGCTAAACTTATCCACTGCGCAGGTGGAGTACAGTGAAGACCAGCAGGCCATGCTCAAGGTGAAGCCTCACTCGCTGTCTGGAAATCAACTCCATTACTACTACACATGTCAGCTGAATATCTGATTGTGCTTGTTTTGGATGCTTTGCAGACGCCTCATACATTTGCCATGTGCACCAAACACAGAGGAATCCTGCTTCAGGCCAACAATGACAAAGACATGAACGACTGGCTGTATGCTTTTAACCCACTGCTAGCAGGAACAATAAGGTATATGCGCCAACTTTGCTGTGATTTTTTATTTTTTTTATTAAAAAACCTTCACTACATTTAATTTAGTTATTCATTTTTTTTATTATTATTTATACACCAGATTGTACACATCATAACATCAGAGTATGTAAACGTGTCAAAGTCACTTAGATTCTTTCCGGACACATTTAGTCCAAGGATGATTGATTAATTGCAAAAATGCTTAAGATAAAATTTTGTTATCTGAAAAATTCTGTCATCAAGTTTACACGCACACTCACAAAGCAATTATATGTGAGTTTTATAATCATGGTCACATTAAACTATGCGACATACAAATAAATAGATATGTGAAAACTTTAATCACATTATTACTGCTCCAAATTACTAATATTGCCTAGGTGGAAGGATCAGAAATCTCCAACTCCAACACAGCTGATTCGTGGCATCCTCTTCTTCCTAAAGTTGGAAAGAAATTAAACTTTTTAGAGGATCATCTAACCAGTTTAAGACAATTTGGGACCGTTTTAGGAAGTTTTATTGTCAGATACAGACTAAGTCCTTGTTCCAGAAAATTCTTTTCCTTTTCTAAGTTCAAAGTAAAGTGTATTGTGTGATACAGATTGTACAATTTTCGATTTTTGGTAAAGCAACAATTTTATTTACCTTTTTATTTTTGGGTATGTTTATTTTATTTCATTTTGTTTTATTTCCTTGAGTATTCAGTATGTGCTTAAGTTGAAATTATTTATAATGTTTTTTAATAAGTATAATTAATTTAGTTTAATATTTTACTGTAATTTGCCATAAAATCCCTAAAGAAATGATAATAAAATAACCATATTACAGCTCTGACCAAAGACACATTTGTAAATGTGCCTTAATAATCAGAATGGGGGGAAGGGGGTTTGGTTCGTTTTTGGTCATATTGTCCACTGTCCTCATGACTCTCTCTATATTTTCCTGCAGGTCGAAGCTTGCAAGGAGACGGTCTGGTGTGATGAAGAACTGAGTGATCTCACACACACACACACAAACACACACACATGCAGAGATAGTGCTCTTTTTCTCTCTGTCTACCTTTACAGCGTACCAAGTGTGTTAACACTTCTAAATCTTTGTGCTTCTTGACGGTTTCTCTTGTATGTAGACCTGTGGCTCTGTTCTCCTCTCCAGCAAATGAACTTTCAGTTCCTCTTCTCCTCCTCCTCCTCCCTCTCTATTGTGTTATTATTGATCGGATTTATTCTGTCTTCAGTTTTTGTTCTTTGTCATAACTGAACCTCCTTCGAGTTGCATGTTGTAATAGTCTGTTTGTGTGTGCACGAATCTTCAGAGCAGGTTCTGCTTCTCTTCAGTTCATTCTTACAGTGTTGTCTGCCAGGAACATCTTACCCACAACCCTCAGGAGAAAGTCAGTTTGCTATAAACCCCTATGGCATTAAGGTTGAAAAAAATAAATAAGAATAGTATAATAATATATAAAATATTCCACATTTAAAGATTTAAAAAAATCAACTTAATAAAATAGCTTTGCTCCAAATAGCGCAGAAAAAAAATAGAAGAAGAGATTTTCAGATGGACCAAAGCACTTCTTCGAGATGCTTAATTTTCTAAAAGAGGCTGAAATAGACTATTAAACTGAATGTTCTCGCAGTATTGGATTTGCTAAATCAAAGCTAGCAATGATTGTGGCTATGTTGACGGTGTACATACAGCCCATTGGCCCAGCCTGACCCAGTGTATTTGCTTGACATAAATTCCACATATCAAGGACGTAAAACATGCCAATTAGCAAAGTGCAGTATCTAATCATAAGATGTACACGAAGGAAAGATGACGATATCGCTCTTTCAGTAGCCTACAGGAGTATTCTGCTCGATTTCCTCAGTAGATTAGCGTAAAAAAATAAAATGGTGCAAAAGAATTACCTTAGACACACAGAACAACTGACCGAATGAATCCATTTGTACATAACTTTCAGGATTACTGCGCTTAACGCTCTTCATGGGTTTCTGTCCTTACTGTATTACTGGAATGCCATTTTTGGGGGGCTGTTCATCTCATCTGAAGTGAGATGCTGATTTGATTGGTTACGGTTACGCAGATATTCACATTTGCAGAGGAATTTCCGATCAGCAGGATCATTAAACCAGCCTTTTTGAAGAAGAGTAGGACTTTTAATTATTATTGCGCATCTACCACATATCTCTTAACTTATTTTTTATTACCAAGCGATCAGTGTTTTACATGATACAAATGAAGACAAGAAGGGCACTTTTTTTCCTCATTTTATAGTCTCATTTATTTACTCGGACCACTAAAAGCGTTTCATCACTGTCAGTAGACGTAAACTGGGCCATTTATGCAGTTCACTGCGGCGCAGTGAGGGAAATAGGATGGTATATTTTCTACTTTTAATAGTTTTTCTTTTGAAGATCTTTGCTCTGTATGTTTGAAAACATGCAGTTTACATGTAAGTGCTGAAGTTAGCAGTGATCCAGTTTGATTTTGGGCAAACAACAGTCCTCTGGCCAGATAACCAGCAGGAATTAATGACTGCTACAGAAGTTCTGATCACTGTTATGAAGTCAATAAGCTCGCTTTAGTGCATTTTCACAGGAAACGCATGAAAACGACTCTGAATCTCTGAAAGTCCTCGGGTCAGCCAGCCTGCAGGCCTCATCGGAGCTGTTGGATTGTTACATAATCTGTGAAAATGTTCTGATTTGGCACATAAGGAGCATTGAAAGTTAATGAAGGTTAGTGTTTATCTAATTTAATGAGTTAATGTTACACTTTTCTTTGGCCAGAGCAAAGGTTTTCTGATGCATTTTTAACAATCTTTGTTGAGTGGCTTCACTGACTAATGTGACATTCATAATGAATTTCCATTAACTGTATTTATTGTTTTGCAATGTGTATATATTAGTTTGCAGCTCTTTGCACATAATATGCGTTTATAAAAACTAACAACAGAACAAATAAAGCTTGAACTATGTTTTTTGTTTTGTTTTCTGGAATGGAAACCAAATGGTGTGTGGTGTTTTTGGAAATGGACTTTGAATGTATTTTGAGTTTCACTAAAATGCATGAATTATCTGATGAGATATGACAAATATAGGGACTGACATGTTGCTGTGCTTCTTATTTCTTGAAATAGGAAATAGATGATGTTACAAAGGCACTTTTTCCACATTTAGTATAGAGTTGTGATAAGGCTTGTGCATTTAATTTCTAACATCAGGGAATATGTTTTCTAAAAATATAGCATTGTTTTACTGGCACGGTAATTTCTCTTTCTTTTTGCGCACACTCATGCATTTTGTTTCCCATGCTGCCTTTGAAGCAACCCTGGCATTACTGTATCACCTCACGTTTCCAGATGAACATTATTCCCTCTCATTGTGATGAAATGACAGAAACAGTTTAGCTGTGGCATTAACACTGTACATTATTTGTCAGATTGGCTTCATTTTCATACTTATTTTGTAAATATTTCATGTTGTATGGAACTTGGATTAAAATGTAAATATGTCTCCTGTATTTGTAATAATTATAATCCATTCGCTGTATAGCCTAGACGTGTAATGCATATATCTTAATTCTGTGTATGGTAATCTTGCACCATTGACCTGTTTAGTGAATGAGGTAAAAAAAATAAAATTACAACCAGTGCATTAGACCGAGGGCAGATCTCTTTTTGTGTCGTTCTTTCTCCTTACTCGACACTTGCATTATGCTTATGATGCATTATATAATGTTAGTCTTTAAAGGTTTAATTAGTGACTTTTTGCCTATTTAATAATGTTTTTTTTTTTTTACTTTCTAAATTGATATTGCTAGTAACTGTCAGATGTTTATTTTCTTTATGTATATGGAAATGTATATAGAGAACACATCACATTTGGGTGTCTATATCTAATTAAACGTGTTTGTAGTGGAGTTTTTTTCTCTCTCCAGTAAATAAAAAACAGCCTTTTTTCAGACAAACTACTGTATATTTTCTTTTTTTCTTCTGTTTTCTTTTTTTAGGAAACACAAAACTAATATTTGATGTCAGAAGCATTGAGAAATCAATATTTGGTAGAATAATCCAGATTTTCGATCGCAACAAATGAAAACATTTGTAATTCTCCGACCAAATATGTTCTTTAAGTCTTATTTATATTAGGAAGATATGACTTTCAGAACTTAAAACTAGCCTAATATTAACATTTTACTCAACCAATATCATACCTAATAAATCCAATCGACTGTCGTTATCTATTCATGCAGTAATCCGTTTAATTAATTGATTATTTTGATGAAACTTTATATGTTACACATCATTACAGTGAAGCAATCCTTCTTTCAAAAGCAAACCAAAGTCCCAATTCAGCTCACTCGTCTCGTACAGACAGACAGACAGCTACTGTCACAGCACAGTGGGCGGGGCACATACAGGGGGTGGGACAGAAGTTTACAGCAAATGGACGGTCTCTAATCTCTGCTCAGAGCGCCTACGCCTATCACAGCCGGAAAAACGGATGACGCCACGAGCACAGTCATTCGTCAGGCGTGTTCATTGGGAGCTGGTGCCGTGCTGCTCCACAAGGCCGTGAATAAGGAAGTTCAGCAGAGACCGAATAACAGCAGTCAAAACCCTCATCGAAACTCTCCTTTTTGAACGGAACCAAACTTCAACAATGGCTCAGTAAGTATGAATTTTGCGTCTGAGATAGTGAATAACGTAATGTCCAACTTCTTTATCACATTTCACTTTGTATATTAAACTTAAATGCAATGTAATCTGCCTATTGCACGTTATCAGCATTGATTGTATCTATTCTGAATTGTCTACTTGATATATTGCGCTTTTTCTCTATGCTCGGACACAGATTTAATGTTGAAGTTCCTTTAATGTCACCCAGCCAGACTGACATTTGACATACTCATGATTTATTGTAGTTTGCACTCTGTAATCAAATATAACCAGTGTTCATTCTGATAATAATGTCCATGTTGTTAACTCCACAGAGCAGATATTGCTCTCATTGGTCTGGCTGTGATGGGTCAGAATCTGATCCTGAACATGAATGACCATGGATTTGTGGTAAGTCACCATCAATGCATTTGCATTTCTCCATGATTATATCATGTTTAAGATGTTATAACAGTTGTCATTTTTCAGGTCTGTGCATTCAACAGGACCGTCTCCAAGGTCCATGACTTCTTAAACAATGAAGCCAAAGGCACTAAGGTGATCGGGGCCGAATCCCTTAAAGACATGGTGTCAAAACTCAAAAAACCTCGCCGCATCATCCTGCTGGTCAAGGCAGGACAGGCTGTCGATGACTTCATTGATAAACTGGTAAATATCACCATGAATCGACAGTCCTAGTGTGTAGTGAGTGATTCAGAAGTTGACTATATGCCTTATGTTGTAGGTTCCTCTTCTTGAGCCTGGTGACATCATCATTGATGGTGGAAATTCAGAGTACAGAGATACAACGGTGAGTTTGGCCATCCAAAATGAGACCTAAAATAGTTTTCATCATCACGTCGGACGTAAATATTTCTGGTCTTCACATACAGAGACGTTGTAAGAGCCTGAAGGAGAAGAATCTTCTGTTTGTGGGTAGTGGAGTGAGTGGAGGAGAAGATGGGGCGCGTTACGGACCCTCGCTGATGCCTGGTGGACATAAAGATGCCTGGTGAGGATAAGTGTGTATTGAAGAAAAAAACATCTGCACTACCATTCCCAAGTTTGAGATTGGCATCATTTATTTGTTTTTGTCAGCAATCTTCTATAATATTATTTCAACTAAAAATTGTTTAAATTTAATTAATAATGTAATTTTATGCCTCTGACTCATGGCTGAATTTTAAGCATCGTTACTCACGTCTTTTATTAGAATATTCATATTTTTTTCTAAAGTAGTATTATCAATACTCCGAACAACTGCACTTTTAATATTTTTTGTAATCAGTCTTATGTGGCATTCATTTATTAAATATATAGTTTAAAAGAACATCACGTAAATAATAATGGCTGAAACATCTCAATCCTTTTAAATTAATGAATAATTAAGTATGTCATTTATATGCATGCACGGCTTGACATTTAATCTGATTTTGATTTTGTTTCTTCAGGCCACACTTAAAAGAAATTTTTCAGAGCATTGCCGCCAAAGTGGGCACTGGAGAGCCGTGCTGCGACTGGGTTGGCGATGAAGGAGCAGGTCATTTTGTTAAAATGGTCCACAACGGTATTGAATACGGTGACATGCAGCTGATCTGTGAGGCCTATCATCTGATGAAGGACGTGCTTTGTATGAACCATGATGAAATGGCTCAGGTCAGACATCCATTTCCTTCTTCCATTACTATTCTTTTTTTCTTTTTTTTTACGAGAAAAGTCCATGATGTTGTAAGCCTTGGTTTCCTCTTTCCTTCTCTCTTCTGTATTTTGAAAGCACTCTTTGCTTTCTAATACCTTTTTTTGGTCTGCTTCCTGTTAAGATTGAATTCCAGTGTTTTGGTTGCCCATCAGGTCTTCGAACAGTGGAATAAGACCGAGCTGGACTCTTTCCTTATCGAGATCACAGCCAACATCCTAAAATTCAAGGACGCAGACGGCACTAACCTGCTGCCCAAAATCAGAGACAGCGCTGGGCAGAAGGGCACAGGGAAATGGACGGCTATCTCTGCTCTGGAATACGGCACACCTGTTACACTGATCGGTAAGATAGAGAGCCTTGCGTAATTTTCCCAGGTGTGGGTGTGTTTTTGTTATTTAGATAGAGGGTGAGAGTCAGTTGGCCTTATAATAACACTCTGAATGAAGCGCCTCTGTAATCAGCTTGACCGTCCACCTATTCAGATAGGTGGGATTTTCTGTTCTGTCTTGTGTTGTGGCTTTTAGCGCAGGATTCAGCTTTAGGGACGGGCTAATGTGAGACTGTTTCTAACTAGGCATGGGCTGATATAAGATTCTGACGGTATGATAACCTTGAATTCAAATATCATGGTATTGCGATTACTGCTCTAAATTATGTTCTTTTTAAATGTTTGGGTAAAAAACAGCTTTTTTCCCCATTGAACAGAGTATATTTTATTTTAGGAAACATTTAAAATATTTCAGAACACTAGCTTTCGATGTTGAGCTTTCTGCTGGAGATACTGGTGCCTTAAAAAACTAAATACAATAGTCATAAAAAACACGTAAAAAAAACCCCAGCAACTTACATGTACTGTAGGAACGCTATAACAGACAATTTGAGCGGTTTTAAAACCTTGACTTTTCCAAACCACAGTAAACCCCATGCATATTTCTAACCAATTAAGCGTTGCCACTGAAAAATGTGAAATCATTTAATATTTTTAGACTTGGGCATTTGATTTTAGGTTGTGTACATTTTTGTTGAAAGGTCTCACAATAATGCTATTTAACAATGTAATGGTGGTAGAGTAGATGAGACATTTGTGCGACCATCTTGTCACATTTATTATAATCTATTTTATAGCATTTTTTTATTGGTGCATATTTAAGGCAAAAAAAGCTTAAAAATAGGTCATTTAGCCAATAAGCAGAGAATTGTGTGTATCATTTTTTAGTTTGCAGGTGTAGCTTGCAAAAATAATTTGCATAATTTAATTTTTAAATAGTTTTGGGCATATGTTACAATACATTTTTAAAATGAAGGAATGCTGGCCTGGACCAATAGATGAAAAATAATGTCATTTGAGTTTTGTGATGGATTGAGTTTTTCGTAAACTTCTATAAAAATATGTTACTTTAAGATTGAGCAATAAAGTGATAAAGCAATGCAGAAAAATCAGTTGTCAAAAATGATGCATTTGTTTTTAATAAAGCAGTTTTTGAACTGTAATGTGAAAAGTGCTATACAAATAAAGTTGATCTGACTTGACTTGTTGAAAGAGAATTGACAGCTATTTGCATATTAAAATAAAAATAACATTGAGGTGAATTGAGGTTTTGAAAACTGAGCAATAGTTTTTTTTTTAGAATTGGATAAACGATCAAAAACCAGTTGTGCTACAGTTGTCAACTTTAATGCATGTTTTTATAAAGCTGTTTTCAAGTTCTATGCTTTGTTAAAAATTAATACAAATAAACTTGACCTGGCTTGACATGTATTTGTCAGATCAGGACACGAGCTTGTTTAGTGTCAGTAAAATGGATGTGTTTGTGCAGTGCTGAAGCATGAGAGAACAGATGCGATTTGTGTGGTTTTAGAGGAGGCTTTCCATCTTTCAAAAGGCTGCATTCCAGTGCTGAGTTCACCATGACTGGCTGCTCTACGCTAGATTTATTTTTTCCCTTCCTCTTCCCTCTATTGTTGGCCTTGGGTTGGGTGATAATATAATACCAAGTCATGCTGAGTTCGGGTTTTTGTATTTGTGTACTGTTCTCACAAACATCTGATCAATTACACTGCTGAGAGTTACATTAGCAGTGTCAGCAGTACCAGATATAAAGTGAATCATACTTTGTGACTTGTTGAAGGCACGGTGGATAATGACCTTTAATAGTAAAACTGCTTTATTGAAGACAGAAGTGAAGATGACTTAGAATTGTTTCTTCAAGTGTTATTTTTGATATTGCAATACTGGATTTGATGAAAATTAATGTTGTAATGCAAAACAGTTTATTTTTTTAAAAGTTATAAAATAAAACTGACTAGTTACTAAGATGTGCTTTTATTTAGATTTTTAACTCTATACAGTAATAATAATAATATAAATATTCTTTTAATTTAAAATATTATTACTATTATTATTAGAACTATTACTAGAACTATTTTACTGCTGAGGAATATTATTGTATAACATTATTATTATTATTATTATTAAGCTAATATAATTATGCATTGTACTTTATTAATAACTTTTTTGTAAATAATTTGTTGTTGTTATTAATAAAATGATTCTATATTTTTCATGTAAATAATAATATTCATGCTGTTATTTCTTTTTCTTCTCATTCTTCTTCTTCTTCTTATTACGAATGTTTTTTGATGGATTTTATTGATGGACACTCACAGTAGCCAAAAGATAATATAGGTTAATTTAGCAGATCTCCAAAGTATTTTGCCTGTGTTTTAATTGAATTTATTTAATTTTTGTTATATTGTTGAGGCGGTTCTTTGCAGGATTCTGATAATTAACCATTTCCTCGTGTGGTCTCTGACACGGTCTAATGGTGATTCTAATCTCATTATGCATGCAGAGCTTCGGTCTGTAACTGGAGATGATTGTTTGTGTGTTTGTGTCACAGGGGAAGCTGTCTTTGCCAGATGCCTCTCTTCTCTGAAGGATGAAAGAGTTCAGGCCAGTAAGAGCCTCAGTGGCCCTCAGGGTGTCAAGTTCACTGGAAACAAAGCACAGTTCCTTGAAGACATTAGAAAGGTGGGATAAAATTAAATGTAGATAATTATAACATGCATATTTTATGTATTTGTATTTAAATTTGATTGTACATCTGTTGATGTTAAGCGCTATACATATAATAATATTATTAATAATAATAATAATAGACGTTTTAATAGAGGGTTGTTTTAACTATGAATATGGTTTGTTTAATCTCTATTTCAGGCCTTGTATGCCTCTAAGATCATTTCATATGCTCAAGGCTTCATGCTGCTGCGTCAGGCCGCGCTGGAGTTCGGCTGGTCTCTGAATTATGGTGCTATTGCTCTGATGTGGAGAGGAGGCTGCATCATCCGCAGGTAAATCCCTCATTCACAAACATAAGAATATACAGTTGTCATTAGCCCTCAGATGTATTAGCCCTCCTGTTAAATTTTAGTGTGGCTTAAATGAAAGAATATTTTTTTCAACGCATTTCTAAACATAATAGTTTTAATAACTCATTTATTTTGTCTTTGCCATGATGACGGTACATAATATTTTACCAGATATTTTGCAAGAGACTAGTATTCAGCTTAAAGTGCAATTTAAAAGCTTAACTAGATAGTTGTGTTAATTGGGCAAGTCATTGGACAACAGTGGTTTGATCTATAGACAATATTTTTTTAGACCTATTCTGCCCCTTTTTACAAGATGTAAAATAAGTTTCTGGTGTCCCTAGAGTGTGTGTGAAGTTTCATCTCAAAATACTACACACAAAAAAAAAATTTTTTTAAATTGCAAATAAACTCTTTGAAACTGCCCCTTTTAGGTTTTGATCCAAATTGTGCTGTTTTGTTGACTGTCGCTTTAAATTCAAATGAGATTCTGCTTTTTTTTTTCAAAAGAGGGAGGAGCTATGAATGCCCGTGTGTCACCATATCGACATATTTAAAACATTAATAACCCTCTTGGTCACTGACGTTATCTTCAGCAGGTAAAAGCTGTAATGGCGGACGGCTACTTCTCACTTGGGGCTGTTTATCCTAATGAGGGAGAGATCTTCATTAATTGGCAGGAATTTCCCATTCTGATGATAGAGGATTCTCCCTCAATCAAAGTGTCTCTGCAGACCGATTTTTTTCAAATGTGATTAAAAAAAAAAGGATTAATTTATTTTTGCCATTAGAGGCTGCCTAAATTCACACGCTAATGTCACATGACTGTTGTTTAAACCTGCTAAAGTGATTTTTTTCATAATAGGCCCCCTTTAGGGGAGACCTTAAAAATAGTTTTAAAAAACTTTTACAAAATTTTAAAACTGCTTTTATTTCAGCCAAAATAAAACAAATAAGACTTTCTCCAGACGAAAACATTCATTCATTTTCTTTTCGGCTTAGTCCCTTTATTAATCTGGGGTTGCCACAGCGGAATGAACCGCCACCTAATCTAGCATATGTTGCCCTTCCAGCCGCAACCCATCACTGGGAAACACCCATACACACTCATTCACACACATACATATACACCACAATCAATTGAGCTTACCCAATTCACCTATAGCACGTCTTTGGACTCACGCCAACACGGTGAGAACATGCAAACTCCACACAGAAATGCCAACTGACTCAGCCGAGGCTCGAACCAGCAACCTTCTTGCTGTGAGGTGACAGCCCTACCCACTGCGCCACCACGTCACCCCCAGATGAAAACATTTCCTTGCACAACATTTCCTTGCTCCATTTAAACACCACTTTATAAATATTTGAAGAATCAAATTTTCACAGGAGAACTAATAAGTTTGCCCTCAACTGTATACAGATTGATTATCAGGATGGAAAGGCTGTGTATATATCTGAAATACTTCAGAATGAAATCATGTGAAACTTCATCATCTTTTCTCAACCCAGTAAATGTTGTAACTCTATGAAGTGGTCATAATGTTTCATGTAAAAATCCCACATGCACAGATATGAGGAAACTGTTTGGCTCTATGCTTTCATATAACTTAGATAAGATATGAATAATGGTTCTGAATCTTTCCTTCGGCAGTGTTTTCCTGGGAAAGATCAAGGAAGCGTTTGACCGGAACTCAGAGCTGCAGAGTTTGTTGCTGGACAGCTTCTTCAGTAAGGCTGTACAGGATTGTCAGGTACAGGAAGTGAGCCAAGAGTGACCACAAATTGCTCCATTTCCTCTAATTGTGACACTACATGTGCAGAAGAGGAGAAATCAGAGGCACTAATAGCAGACTGTTTACATGCATTTCTATTTAAAAATAACTGTTCAATGGGCTACATGCAAGTGTTTTTCAGCCACCAATAAACCCCGCTAAATGTTTAATGTAATTTATTTTAAATTTCACAAGGTTTCTTTTACAGCACAGATTTAATTTAATTAAAATAGAATCTGTTACACAGACCTAAGCCTTCATTTAGTTGTTCAAGCATAAAACAAGATGAAAGGTCTTTTTAAACACAAGCGGCGTCGGAGCAGCAGGTGAGCGCTGAAACTCCATTAAAAATACTGTGGTAAAATATTTTCTGTGGTTTCTATATTTTAAAGGCATGCCGCTGAACGATGTAATTTAATGCAATACTACTTGTCCGGTCTGAGACTTGCATTATATCATACATCAATCAGGCAGTGAAGATCATTGATTTTAAAGAAACCAGATCTACAGATAGACATGGCGATATTATGATGGCATGCATACAGTTCACCATACTTTTTCTTTTCTTTTTTTTCTTTAGAATGATCATAATCAAAATATTTTTGTGTGTGTTTGTTTGTTTTATGCTGGTAGCTTGACTGTTGTGAACCTGTCATAGATGAGTAAATATAACACTAAATCTGCCAGTAGGCAGCAAATCTCAATGAGCAATTCCCTGAATCATTCCTTCAAATGAGTTGTTTAAAATGGTTAAATTATTTACACATTTTAGTCTTTGCAGACATAGCCATAACTATTCAAAGAGCTTTACAGCGTTAAGAAGAATATGGAATTTCATCCATAAAATAATTTTAGTGGATGGTCTATCCTGCCATTAATTTAATACAAAGAGTGACTAATTTTAAAAACTGTGTGGAAAATGTGGTTTACTTTGAATTTGTTTTGTTGGTATGACATCAGTGAGGTTTAATAGAGGTTTATTGAGCGCGTGAACATGTCAGTAAGTTTGTTTGTGTTTTGTGCAGGACTCATGGCGTAGGGTTGTGAGTACAGGTGTGCAGCAGGGAATCCCCATGCCCAGTTTCACCACTGCACTGTCCTTCTATGACGGTTACAGACACGAGATGCTCCCAGCAAACCTGCTGCAGGTAAATCTCTCTACAACCCATAAACTACACAACAACATGTTCAACCAAAAGTGGGGAAACATTTTATGCGTTTTCCCTGTTCAGTTTTGCTACTGAAAACGCATGAATCTGTAAACAGGTTACGAACTGGAAGTTGTGAAAATTCCGTCATTGTGGTGTCCATGTAAACACTCAAAAACAAAAGTCTATGAAAACGATGACGTCATGTGCTTGTATGGTTTGTGTTTATGGGAGCATAGATTAAAGGCAAACCAGAACAAACACACAACAATCAACAATGGTAGTTTTGTTGTTGCTCAAGTGTTTGCTAACAATCTATCAGCAAAGTGTGGATTTACTTCCCATTACAACCAAAAGCAGAGACACAACTTGCATGCAAATTATAAATACACACCATCTCTTACTAAGATAACCATAGTCTAATCAGAAAAAATGACTCTTGCTATTATATTATTATGTTATATTATTTAAAATAAGCTGTAATAATAATTTATTTTTCTTTTATTTTAATGGAATATTTTAATCTCTTTTCACTTTATGCTCAAACAGCCGTTTTACCTCACCATTTCTCTCTACATAAGCTAACATCACCTCAAACTTTGCGTCACTCTTTAGGCACAGAGAGACTACTTCGGTGCCCACACGTATGAGCTGCTATCAAACCCTGGGACTTTCATCCACACTAACTGGACAGGCCATGGGGGGAAAGTGTCATCTTCATCCTATAATGCTTAAAATCAAGAAGGCACCATTGGTAAAACAGCAGAGAACATCTCCTCTTGATGAAGGACCAGAGCAGCTGATCACATTCCTGCTGAAGAGCTGGATTTCTTACTGAATGAGTGTTCAAACACACATTTCTATTTATACTAGATCATAGTATACACACTATTTGTAAGCTTTTCGTTCTTGTAGTTTTAAGGTGCACTGTAGCGAACACACCATCTTTTGAGTGTGTGAGATTTTTCCTGCTGTAAACCAGTCATACTTTGCCCCCAGAGTTCACGGCGTTAACCCTGGATTACGGGTGACTATTGCACTGCATTAGGCTAAATAAAGATTTCAATCCCTTTTTAATTAGCTTTTGTCTTCTTCACTCACACGCCGTCTACCGCAAACTGGATTCACCCTGCTATTTTTAATAGTAAACGCTAGATATATAACTTGTTTTTGTGTGTACTTCTAATATGTCGCCAATAGAGGGCAGAAATTCTTTGTTGTGAACTCGTTTACATTAATGTCAGTTACAGATGACAGATTATCCTTTTGAGTATGAAACTATATCAACCCATATACACAGCATCTACATATTATTTGCTTGTTGACCTCAATATTTAACTAAATATGTTACTAAACAGTTATTCAATATGTTATGCCTTATATTTTATCTTGACATTATTCCATATTCACATGCTACTATCTCAAGGAACAAGAATTAGTGATTTTCAAACAGTAAGGCCAAAAACTCTTTTTAAACTGTTCATTTAAATAAATAAATCTAAAAAGTAAATGTAGGATTATTATAATTGTTCAATAATAATTCTGCAGATTTTTCAGAAGTGATTTAATTGTTTTTGCTTTTATATATTTTAGCGCTGCCAAAATGTTTGCCAACATTAATGCATCAAAACAGTTTCAGTTTTGAAAGGATTTCAGGTTTTATGTTATATTGTCATGTAACTAAAACAACTTGATTTGTGACCATTTTATTTTAGTTTTGGAAACATTAAAAAATATATATATATTCCCATTATATTTTGATTTCGAAATGGTTTTCATTATTTTGATAAATAAAACACTATATTATGCTGGCAGCCACTGACATTCAAATACTTTATAGTTCACATGTAACTGTTAGATAGTAAATGCATATTGACTACTCTGGTTTAACAGTACACATCTTACACAGCAGATAAAGCAAACAAAGTGTAAATGCAAATGGGTAGCAATAAAAGAAAAATAGGATTTCCTCTTGGTTATCTCACACTCCACTGATATCCTTAACTCACCCTCAACCTCTTTAAAGGTCCAAGAGCTAAACAGAGTAGCAGGTGCCTAACATATATGTATGACCAAAGATGTTACTTCTATGTTAAAGGGATAGTTCAACCAAAATGAAAATGTGCTCACTATATTTACTCACCCTTAAGTAGTTATAAATCTTTCTTTCGTTCAACACAAAAGAAGATATTTTGAAGAATGTTAAAAACCTGTAACCGTTGACCTCCAATGTATTGCAAGGCAAGTTTATTTATATAGCACATTTCATACACAATGGTAATTCAAAGTGCTTTACATAAACAAAAATAAATGAAGCCAGTATAAGAAATAAAAACGACAAAGAATAAAAATGATTACAAATTTTGAAAAGGAAGAATAGTGCAATCTGCAGGACACAGCACAGTTCTCATTTAGTAAATGCACAGCTAAACTAAAGTGTTTTAAGTCTTGATTTGAATGTACCTAATGTTGGAGCACATCTGATCATGTCTGGAAGCTGATTCCAGCAGCGGGGGGCGAAGTACCTGAAGGCGGATTCACCCTGCTTTGACTGAACTCTTGGAATTTCTAATTTACTTGATCCTAATGATCTGAGTGATCTGTTAGGTTTGTATTCAGTGAGTATATCTGTAATGTATTGAGGTTCTAGGCCATTTAGTGATTCATAGACAAGTAGTAATACTTTAAAATCTATTCTGAATGTAACTGGGATCCAGTGTAAAGACCTGAGGACAGGTGTGATGTGCTCTGTTCTTCTGGTTTTGGTCAGAATCCTGGCCGCAGCGTTCTGGATGAGCTGCAACTGTCTGACTGTTTTTTTGGGAAGGCCAATGAGGAGGCTGTTACAGTAATCCACCCTGCTGCTGATAAAAACGTGAGTCCCCAATGGAAACAAAGCATCTCATTCTTGCAATGTTTTTGAGATGATAGTATGCTGATTTACCTACTGCTTCAAAGGTAAAACAAATACTATGAAATTCAATGGTTACAGGTTTCCAACTTTCTACAAAATATCTTCTTTTGTGTGGCTAGTTCACCCAAAAACGAATATTATGTCATCATTTTCTCAGCCGAAAAGAAGATATTTGGAAGAATGTTAAAAACCTGTAACCATTGACTTCCATAGTAGGTAAAACAAATACTATGGAAGTCAATGGTTACAGGTTTCCAACTTTTTTCCAAATATCTTCTTTTGTGTTTTAACAGAAGACAGACACTCATGAAGGCTTGAATCAAGTAAGGCTGAGTAACGATGACATAATATTCATTTTTGTTTGAACTATCTCTTTAAGTCTGTAAATGCTCCAGCCATTGAGAGAGCCATTGTAATGCGCTACTGCAGTGATGCACAACTAGTAAACGTATTAATATATTGTTTGAAAGAGCTCCAAAGCTGAGTGCCAGTCTCAGGCGAATGATGCTGACTCATTGTGGCGAATGAGGCGATTCAGTGCATAGAGAGCCAGGCGGGAAGTGAACACCCTCTTTTGACCCATCTGCCAATTAATTATGCATCGACTGGGGAGGAGTCAGACGAGATGAGAGGTCTTACAAAAACAAGAGATGCTGCAGTCTGAATCGACAAATCCCACAGACCAACACTTCATTTAAGAGCTGATGTATGTATATAATCAAGCATGTTTCGTCTTTATGCATGTTTGTGGTTGTGTTATGGTGACTTCAAGGTGCCTTTTAGAGCATGCGGGCATTGTTTTTGTTGAAATCCTATGAATAATTATTTAAAAGAAGCATGAAATCAATTAGTGTATTTGCTTAGGCTATTTTTAGTATTACACAAGTACCCGTTTTAAAAATGTGCATGCAATAAGACCGCCTATTAATTTGCCCTCTTAGTCACCTAATGAAGGAACACCCTAATGGCATTCCTTTACTGTACTGCGTCAATATGTTTTGTGCAGGTACCTCTCTTAAACATGACAATGGGAGTCAGATGGGGAAATCGAACCATTTTCCACAGAAGCATGTTCCTCGTGCGGGTTCTGCTGAGTCTGTTTCCTCTGGTCTTTGTGATCTGGAGTGGCGAGGCGTTACCTGTACAAGATAAACAATCACAAACCAATGAGGTGAGATTCTTATTTCAAGAATTTCATAGACACTATCAAATGCATGTTGGTTAGTATTTGCTAAGTTCTTTGTTTTGTTGGCTAAAAATAACCGTACTGCAGTCATTTAATACTGGTAATGCTGAAAAAATCAATAGCGGTGATCCGATGCTCTAGACCACAGAAATGTATATTATCTTCTAGATACTGTCCAAAGAAGAGGATGGGTTGAAGATGATAACATATGTGGCAGAGCTGAACCTCACCAGTGAAGAACTGGCTGATCTTGACGCTGAATTGTTGAATGGCAAACTGTGGGAGAAGTCTGATAAATCGTCTAAAGATAAATCTCCGTGCAAGCTCTTCTTCTGGAAGACCTTCTCCTCGTGCTGAGTCTGGGAAAACGACAGAGCAGACACTGATGAGTGTTTAAATCTACAGTCCTGCCTTTAAAGTTTGCCAATCTAATCATATATTGTATTGAAATGGAGAATGTATCCCTTTGGCTTCTGCTGGAATATAGTTTTTTTAATATACTTTTAAAAGAATGATTTATACTGAATGAAACCTCTTTTTATTTGACTTATCTCCAGGCCTTTTGCATGCCCCTTTGTACTGTTTGAGATCCTGTTTGAAACGTGTAATAAAAGTAATAAATCTCCTCATGTCATCTTTAAAACTAAAACAATTAGTTGATGACTTCAAAATCACTAATCACACTGATGTGCCACTATTTTACAGTAGCTTAAACTGACTGTCATTGTGACGTGTGGTCAGAGTAAGCCTGTTAAGTGCGGTTTGGCCACCACCTAATGGTAAAGTAAGGGAACTTCTTGTTAATGGATGTGGCCTGTTTATCTAGTTATCCACTTGGAACTGAAATCTGACAAAGAAATCATCTATTTACTAGGTATTTTTAGATACGTGTAAAAAAGGAACCAGTACAGGCTGTGGTTAGGGGTGTTCGGTTGCGGGATTTTTTTTTGGAGTGGACTCTGATTCTCCACTCCTTATTTTGGAGTCAGAATCGACTCCAATTACATTCCCTCAAAATAGGATTAAACATATATCACATTTAATACAATGCTATTGCGTCACATGCAGCTTATCATTGTGCAGTTCTCCTTTGGCCAGACAAAACCAGCAGTTTAAATGGGCTGCAGTCAAACATAAAATAGTTATTATCCTACACTTTTTTTCTTTTACAGCAGATTTTAATCGTCTAATTTAGATAGTTTAGAAAATTGGATTGCAATCTTGGAGACAGAAAGTTAAAACATCAATGTATTATTGAAATATTTAACGAAAAGAAGTGTAGCAGTTAATCAACAAAGGAAAAAAAACACCCCAATTGAGCCTACACACAAAGACATCATAAAATAGCCTAAACATCTTCTTAATATAAATCTTTGATACTTCAATACTGAGTAACGTTAGGCATTTCTGTATTTTTCTAACGGCAACAGACGCTCGGTCGTTTACCGATCAATAACTAAAATACTTTGATTTTTCAATTTGATTTAATGACCAATAAAATATTAGACCCCACACACAAAATTCATTTATTCATTTTCTTTTCGGCTTAGTCCCTTTATTAATCAGGGGTCGCCACAGTGGAATGAACCGCCAACTTATTCAGCTTATGTTTTACATAGCGGATGCCCTTCCAGCTGCAACCCATCAATGGGAAACATACACGAAATGTTTAACTTAAATAATTCATACATTAACAAACCCAAAATAAAAGCAGTGTGACAGACTGTGCCTCAAAGCACATTGCTCTCTGTCTTAAAAGTTTTTTTAACTGTACTTTTAAAAAGGGGCAGCACGGCGGCGCAGTGGGTAGCACAATCGCTTCACAGCAAGAAGGTCACTGGTTCGAGCCCCTGCTAGGTCAGTTGGCATTTCTGTGTGGAGTTTGCATGTTCTCCCCGTGTTGGCGTGGGTTTCCTTCGGGTGCTCTGGTTTCCCCCACAAGTCCAAAGACATGCGCTATAGGTGAATTGGGTAGGCTAAATTGTCCGTAGTGTATGTGTGTGAATGAGTGTGTGTGGATGTTTCCCAGTGATGGGTTGCAGCTGGAAGAGCATCCGCTGCGTAAAAAATATGCTGGATAAGTTGGTGGTTCATTCCGCTGTGGCGACCCCAGACTAACAAAGGGACTAAGCCGAAAAGAAAATGAATGAATGAATGAATGAATGAATGTACTTTTAAATAAAATCTTACTGTTTGTTTCTTTTTTTCATTTGCAAAAAAACTGTTGACATGTTTGTTACAATATTTGTACGCAGAATATGAATGACATTGTCAATGAAAAAGATACAAGAGAGAGAAAGGAAAAAATAATAATAAAGAACATGAGATAAACATGAGGGTAAGATATTTAAGAATCAATTACAGTATGAAAGTCATTACAAAATGAAACAGTTCTGTTTGCTTTCTCATTTTCAGATAATAAAATTGCGTTTAAATAATGACTAAATTCCTGCAACAGAAAATATGGTTTGGTATTAATACATTTGCATTTGTAAATTAAATTCAATTATAAATTAAATGTATAACAAAACAAGCATTTCTCTTGGTAGAGGCAGATTCATAATAACCAAAACTAATATCTTTTAAAGTAACAGATACATCTTGTTGTGTATTATCATTAATAAATAATAAAAAATCCAATAAGTTTCCAAAAACATAATTAGAATCCCAAAATAAATATTAGAATGAACCTTTTCCATGAAGTGTTTAATAATGTGTTGATTCATTTTAAAGATACTTCTTTGACCTTATTGGTGAGGAAATATTTTTGTTGCAAAGACCAATGTTTCCCCATTTCAAATTTCGACATGTATTATTTCAATAAGAGATTACAGGGTGTACAGGGTGTACAGATGTAACAACCTTTTCAATAAAAAGAGATCTAATTTTGTCATTTCTATCTTTTTTATTTAAAAAAAACTAATTTTACTTGTAAACGTCTCTGCCAGATCAGAAAAATAAGCTTTTTTTAGGAGGAGGATGATTGCTATTTTTAAAGAGTATAGTAATTCCTGATGCTATAACATAACAATGGCAAAAAAAATTGGACTTACTGGTATGTTATATTCTGAAATAAATTTAAAGTAATTAATTAAAAAACCTCTGTTGTTAAATAACTGACTAACTAAAAGCAAACCATCATTTAAACCATTGACTGAAAAACAAAGATTTATTTTTATATAAAAATGTTTTGGTTAATCCAAATAAAAAATGTGTGAGTAAAATTGTGTTTATAAATGAAAGCCCAGGCCAAAAGTACTTGTTGATGGAAATTTGGTTATGCTATAATTACACATCAATAAAAATGTAATGTCTTAAATGAAAATACTTGTTTTGGAAAAATATTCCCAATTGAATCTTCTTCTTTTTAGATACTGGTGAAGCCAATTCATTTTGAAAGTATAATTTGAAGAACAGAAATCAATACAATTAAGACCTCCTTTATTATAAGAATTTATTATAACAGACTTTTTCATATAGTGCCGTTTATTTAAGTCTGTTTGTCAATTAGTTTACATGCAGGCTTATCTACGTACAGAGATTGAGCTGCATAAGAGAGACGAGACAGACCCTCCGCTTTGCTGAGCAAAATTCTTCCTTTAAGAGACCAATCTCTTTGAAGCCAACTATTCAAATATCACTGTTTGTTTTGTGCAATAGGTTGTTTTTACACGACGTCATTGATGACGAGCAAAATTCAGATGGAGGGCAGGAAGTGATAGACCCTTTTCACATGACGTCACGCTGTGTCCGGTTTCACTCCGCGCAGTGTATCTTTACTTCTGCCTACACAGAACTCCCCGTAGAGAATTCACCCAGTCAGCTGTATATTAACCACAGGTATGGTTCGATGGTCACTATGGCTGTTTTCTAACAATAAGAAGACTAAATTACTAATTTTAAGATTAAGAAAATTATGAAGACTTATTATGATTCAAATGCAGTATTATTAGATTATGAAATTATTTGTAACTTGTTATTAATTAGGATAAAAGGTATACATATTTTATCCCTTTGACTGCCCCTGTTCAGTCAAACGGTTAACCATGTTTTTACTGTTTTAAATAATGACTGTTAAAGTCATTTAAAGAATGACTGTTTTAAATAATGGCTTACACACACAGCATTGTTGGTTTTCAACAAAAAATAATATCTGGAGGTATCTGGGGCTTTCTTTTGCATATCATTCTCTCATAGCAAACTAACGGTAAGAGGGACATGGTTAAAGTCCGCATGAACCAGAAGCTCTGATCTAGTCTGTTTTTTTCTCGCAGTTCCTAGAGAAAGGGAATATAAGAGAAAACAGTGAGTGTGGCTTGTTTTTATATGTCGCTGTTGCCGATGGTTAGCACAAAAACTTTTAACATAGAAAGGATAGATTTTATTGCTTGTCGCGGCGCCGTATCTTGTGAAGGTAGGACACAGTGTCAGTGTGCTCTGATTGGTCAGATTGCCAAGGGTGCTCTGACTGGTCAGTTGGACCTGGGTCCTCTGATTAGTCAGGTGGCCGTATGTGCGCTGATTTATCAGGTTGCTGACATGCTCTTGATTGGTCAGGTGGCCCTGTGTGCTCTGATTGGTCAGAAGGCAGCTGTGTGCACTGATTGGTCAAGTGCCTCACACT
>CAIGQW010000298.1:941871-952976 GCA_903798125.1 Danio choprae | reverse complement strand
CTGAATCCTCTTTAGGAGACGATCCTGGCGCTTGCTGGACTTTCTTGGATGCCCTGAAGCCTTCTTAACAAGAATTGAACCTCTTTTTCTTGAAGTTCTTGATGGTCCTATAAATTGTTGATTTAGGTGCAATCTTAGTAGCCACAATATCCTTGCCTGTGAAGCCATTTTTATGCAACGCAATGATGGCTGCATACGTTTCTTTACAGGTCACCATGGTTAACAATGGAAGAACAATGATTTCAAGCATCACCCTCCTTTTAACATGTCAAGTCTGCCATTCTAACCCAATCAGCCTGACATAATGATCTCCAGCCTTGTGATCGTCAACATTCTCACCCGAGTTAACAAGAAAACTACTGAAATGATCTCAGCAGGTCCTTTAATGACAGCAATGAAATGCAGTGGAACGGTTTTTTCAGGATTTTCAAAGGACTATGCAATTCATCTGATCACTCCTCATAACAATCTGGAGTATATGCAAATTGCTATTATAAAAACTTAAGCAGCAACTTTTCCAATTTCCAATATTTGTGTAATTCTCAAAACTTTTGGCCACAACTGTACTGTGGTGTTAGTAACTGTACTATGCATAGACAAGATATGATAGCTAGACACCTCGTGAGCCACTGGATGGTACGTCAATGTCACCGCCATCTTAATCCGGTCACCCAGTTCTGCATGGCTGTTATATCTCTAACCAAGATTGAGTAAAATACCTAAATTGCTTGCTTATTGGGGTCATTTAGATCATTGAAGAGTAACGCTCGTCTCTGGGAATTACATTTCACAGGTAAGAATGATTTTTTTACCCGTTTTTAGTGATTTTACCACTTTGTTGTTAACAATCAATAGATATGAGCAAGCCGTGAAAGCTTTTTATAAATCTAAAAAGTATAATGTCAGCTCACCTTATTATATATATTAGCTTACATTTTATTATCAAATTAAACAGCTGTAATCACAATATAATATATCTTTGCATTTTCACACCTATGTGCACACTAACCGGCAAAGCGGTCACTGCCAAATGGAATAAATGACCTTTTATACGTTCCTTTTAGCCAATGGTGTACGCAATGATGTATAAGTATTATTCATACTCGAATTATATAGAATTATACATAGCACACACATACTATTTCATATTCTATTTGCTATTATTATTTTCAGATATAATCTGTTATTTTATTCTACATTATTGTATAGAATTTGTACTATTATAACAATGTGATTCATTACTTTTTTTAAACTGTTTTTTTTTTAACTGTTATAAAACTAACAAAAAAGAGGATTCCTTGATAAAGGAGATGAATTTATTGATAATACAACTCTATATACCGTAAAATATGAATTACATGTTTAAGCTTTCTTACTGTAACTGGAGTTACACCATAAAATTATAATCAGTTAATAAGCGTTATTGTGCTTGCTTGACCGTTTATAGCGCACTGATGACCGGTTTAAGATGGAGGCCGCGTTGACCTATCGGAACAACCGACCGAAGCGGACCATGAGGCGTCTAGCTATCTATTATATAATGTCTATGGTACTATGGACCAGGTTTCGGACGGCCGCTGCGATCAGATACTATACTAAAGTTGGCGACCCGGAGGTGTTTCAGACTGTACCAAAAAGCTAAGGACGATCGATCGAAATCTGTCTTAAAGCGGCTGCAGCCATGGTTCAAGTCGAACGCACCTACAGACTCAACTCTGGGAGTGGCTTCCTCTCCTGGAGTCGATTCCGGCACTAGGTCCATTGAGAGTCGACTCCCCATAGGTGTGGCTTTTTCAGTCATACTACAGTTGGAGGCTTCCTTACAGACTAACTCGATTATTCAGCAATTTTACCTATGAGCAATTGTTTGTAGGCCTAACGTTGCTTCGCTGCAATGTCGTCGAGCTGAAATGAGGGCAGTTTTAATCCAATTCAAGTTTATCCATAAAGCGCTTTTCACAATAATTATCGTTCCAAATCAGCTTTACAAAAGGTGCACGTTTATTACATTACAGTAAAGATCATAAAAGTCAAGGAGTTAAGCATGCAGGACTTACCCGCGTAAGCAAAGGTGGCGGTAGGTGACCTGACGTTTTTCTAATTTAAAGGGATAGATCACCCAAAAATAAAAATTCATATTTTCACCCTTTTCTTGTTCCAAACCTGTTTTAATTTTTTCCTGTTACACAAAATTAGATATTTTGAAGAAAGCTGCAACCTGTAACCATTTCCATAGTGGTGGTGAAGATTGTGGGTGAGTAAACGTCAATTTTCTTTTTATTTTGATGAACTATCCCTTTGTGTTTGCTGTGCTGTTTATTTTGATCAGAAGGTAAAAAATTGCTTTTTGTTTTGCTGCTGTCTGCATTTATAACGTACGTCATCCGTCTGCTGCATCTTTCACCAGGTGAGTTAAAGACCTACCTGTGAGCTTAGTTCATCTGACATCTGCTAAACATGTAGTCCCTCACTGAAAAATGGCTATTGTACAACTCTTGATATGAGGTGAAATAAAATAAAAAAACTTGGGTGTAATATAAACTAGGACAACTTTTAGGTTTATCATATTTAAGTTTTATGAAGATGGTTTGTTATATCTATCAATAAATCACCTTATGAGGTAAAATATGCAGTTGCTTTTAATTGAAAATTTCAATAAAACAAGTCAAAACCTTTTTAATAATATTCAGTTAATTTGGCCAGTGCCGTTACAGAAGAGGGACACCTTAAAAGTTTGAACTTTTACTAGAATTGCTTAAGATATTGTACAAATGTACACTGTAAAATAAATAAAAATAATAATTAATAATAAAATAAATAAATGTTGAGTTCCACACAATTACTTCATGGTTTCCCAAAACAAATCAATCGAGTAACGTAATTATTTTCAATTTTACTTTCTAAAGTGGATTGAACATCAAACTGCACGACATGAACAATTACTTACCTTTTTTAGGAGACAATTTAAGTATTAACAAACAGCAAACATTATTTTTTTTGAGTGTACGCTTGTAAATAAGGAAATTAAAAACACACTAGTGGATTGCTTATGGGGTCTTAAGTTTGGTAATGGACCAGATAACCCAATTCGTTTGAGACGCTTCAGCAGAAACAGAACTCATCAATTGATTCATTCTTTTTATTCTCAATTGATGAGTAAACTTTGCTGTTTATTGGATGTTTTCCAATTGTTCTGCCTACAGCGTTCTAATTCTATTTTTAATATAACAAGTTTTTCACATTAAGCATTGTTCTTATTACAGCTTATTACATTTTAACGTAATGTCCCACTTTTCCTGACTAGCCAAGTTTGCATTATTAAAACAGTATTAAGTTGTAGGCTAAACTGTTTTACACTTAAAGCACACATTTTGGGGGGGGAACATGTAAAAACAAATCGTTTTCAAAGGACTTACCTGTACTCACAACTCAAAGTTAATTGGCCAAGCATAGTAATTCCATTGAAAAATGGCTTTTATTAAATTGTATAGCTCATGATACATATTTACGACACACTTTATAAAAATGCTGTGAAAAAAACAACAACACTTACACTGCAGGTTTAAAAAACCTTAGCTGTTGTATAAACTAGGACAATTTCTTAAGTTATCATTACAGTTTTGAAAGATTTAATTAGCAATTAATCACCTCATGCGATGAAACCTGCAGTTCTACCATTACTGTGATTCTTCACATGAGTAGTATCTTTGTTATACTAGTGTTAAATTTTAGAAGACTAATGTTAACAATTAAACAAAAAAAAAAACAGATGCAATTCCTCTGTGTATGTTTATTAAGTACTTTGAAAATTGAATATCCTGCCAGTGACTCAAATCAATGACAACACAAACCCCACCCACAACAGGACACTGTATGAAAAATAGGCCTTTTCAACTTGCAGTAAACTGTATTTACAGTGAGACAGATCATATACAAGCAATCAAACAAAAGAAGAAAGAAAGAAAGAAAGAAAGACTTAAAAAGCAAGATCAATGATTGCATTGACATCTTGCCTAAAACAGAGCTGGAAATACACACGGGCATGGACATGAAGTCATTTGTGATGGGGACTGATCCGTAAACGAACTGGTCGCTCTGCTTTTAGATTGCCTTGTACTGTCTTTAGTCATGCACTCCGGCCAATTGGGAATTGTCCATTGTAATTTCGATAAGGATTCCTGGGAAATCTGGTTAGTGAAGTGATGTAGTCCCTTTTCAGGTTAAAGGCATACAGCAGCAGTCTCCACAGATGGACTGTGTGAACTTCAGTCTTCAGCTCTTCCATTGACTTCACTCAGGGTTCTGAGGTAAACCTGGGCCAGCCGAGTCCAACGTCCCTATACATGCGAATTAAATAAGTGTTTGCAATTTAATTCATGTCTTGAAGCAAATAAGCCACTATCAAAATAACTAGTCAATTTTTTTTATTCGAGTTCCCTTAGAAGAATCACAAAACATAAAAAGCACTCAAAACACATAACAAAAGCAACCTCCTCTGGAAGCGTTCTTCATCATCATCAATAACATCTCAGTTAAGCCACTCAGTGCTCACGCTTGCCCTCATTCACTGCCCACTCCCAGAAGCCCCACCCACAGACAGCATCACATCACGTTCACACATATGAGTTTAGTAACAGCGAGATACACACACCATACACAGCATTCACATCAAATTATTAAGCAAGAACACAAATACTTAGTAGATCACTTAAACATTCCACTACATTTTTTTTTTATAATATGATTGCAATATAAGAAAGGGAGGAAAGGTAGACAGGACGAGAGGGATGGAAGAATGGAAAAATGTCCTTCTGATAGTCCTACAGAAAAACAAAAACATTCGCTGCTTTAAGTCACACTCGCTCACACAGGTTCTTGTCACAGTCATCATGTCGCTTTTCAGCATTTCACACTTGCGTTCGTTCAAGTTCTCTCTCGCTCGCTCTCTCTCTCTCTCTCTCTCATCGCGTTCGCTCATTCAGTCTCTCACTCGTGGCGCACCAACAATCCATCACCATATCACTCTCTCAGCTCTCAAAAAAGCGGACAGATTTCATCCATGAAAAAAGGGAAAAAAAGACAACACCCACCGTCTAACACAGTATATGCAGAGTGAAGCTGTGCTCTTTGATGACAAAGCATTTACACATGGGAAGAAGGGAACTGATACTGAGATCGCTCGAACATTGCGGCCAACGAGGGGCTTCTTCCCGGGAAATTGGAAAAGAGGTGATGAACTGTAGAAGAGATGTATGAAGGCTTGACCACAAAAAACTTTGAAATACAAAAAAAACTGCAGAGAACATAACTCAAATGGCTTTCCACATGGAACATTTTTAAATGTACTGTATGTTGAGAGGGCACTGAAATGCTAAGAGATACTCTAATATGAGGGCATACTGAAATAATGTCTGACACAAAATTAATCATCAATAATGAAAACAAAAGTGTTCATTCCACACCTAACTATCAATCAATCTTAAAGAGCAATCATTGTGTGTACGAAGAACATTCAGAGTTTTACAAAATCAAAAGGCAAATATTTAAGGGACATAATAGCTGACTAAACTTTCTTCTCTCTCAAAATACTTACCATATAATCTAGATATTAGGATACTTTCAAGACCCAAATCAAATCTCGCTTTACATTCCCCAACTGGACTTTGTCTCCATGCTAGATCCAAAGCCAGAATTGAACCCACCGGCTGAGGCCGAATTGGTACCCGCCCCCCACCCCAGAGCAGCTGAGCTGCCGGTGTTGTAGTTATTGCTGCTTGCGTTGTAATTCTGGGTCTGATCTCTACTACCACTCTGCCCACTAGGGTTGGTGCCAGAGGCGGGTGTCTGGTTTTGCTGATTAGCAAGCATCCCCATCATGCCCCAACTACTCTGAAGTGCTGCCTGAGCGGCTGCCATCATAGCTGGATTCAGGTTTAGGGCCCCAAAATTAACATTGCTGTTTGGACTGCGACTACTGCCAAAGCCCTGCCCCCCATACCCCCCAAAACGCCCACGATCCATCATATGCCTACTATTATTGTGCTTAGGCTCAGCATTGGAGATGTGCACGCTGGTTCCTTTAATGATCAGGTCCTCACCGCACAGAGACTGGGCAACCTTGAGACAAACAAGCATGTGTTAATATAAGAAGAGAACATTGCAAAATTAAGACAGCAAAACATACAGAAAACTGACCTGATCGTCTGCAAAGGTGACGAAGGCAAAAGCACGGAAGGGTTTGGGGATGAACACATCTGTGACTTCGCCGTACTGCATAAAAAACTGTCTGAGCTCATCGGCCGTCATGTCCTCAGTGCAGCGCCCCACAAACACTTTCCTGCTTCTCATAGGCTCATCAGGGCCAGCCTGTTCCAGGAAATACTAGATCATTTAATAGAAAACAGAGTCTACTCATGCATTCTTCATAACAACAGAAGCATGATTAAACAATTGAAAGATGATATCTGTACATGTTGAAATGCAACTTGGAATGTGTATATCAGAACATGAAATGTGTGTGTTATTATGTTGCATTAGTGTTGCTCACGTACTTTTGAGTTGGGAAGTTTGCAGTCGCACCATCTTCCATCGATCATATGCCGCTGGGACATGACTTTTATTTGTGTTTCATAGTCAGTAAATCTAACAAAACCAAATCCTTTGGAATTTCCACTCTTGGCATCCCTTTTCACCTAAGAAAACAAGTAATGGTCAATGTCATAGCTAACAATTACAAATGCATCACTAAATTAGAGGCATAGCTCAACCAAAAATTTGATCTGCTAATAACTTGCCCTCAAGCCATCCAAAATATAGGAGTCACTGTTTTTTTTTCATTAGCACACAAATATGTTTTGAGACTGTGGTCCTTAGTGATTCAGACAATTTTAGAGCGAATAAAACAAAAAGATTCAACAAATCTAATACCTGTGGCTCCTGACAATACGTTGAGATCTTGGGGAGCAAAACAATTGGTCTGTGCAAGAAATATTTTATAGCACTATTGCCTTTAATCCACAGCCACTTACATTTGAGTCTGTGCCCATGCATTCATTATGCAACAAGAAGCTTGTGACTTTCGTAAACGCACTCAGGACCATTTGCAGTGGCTGTGCATCAAATAATATTCAGCAGTTTCACTTCATATAGCCACAGATAATTTTTTTGTTTTGAATGTTTGTTTTTTACTGTCGACTTTAATTTTACAGGTTACCTGTGTCTTGGATGACCTTTGGGTAAGTTAACAGCAAATATAACATTTTTTATAACATTTAGCTATTGCTAAATTAAATGGAGCAACAGATACTTATCAAAACTTGTCACCACATACAAAAACAAAACATGCTCAGTACTGGTCAAAGATGATGACCAGCCAAGTGAATTTTTTTTTGTTTGCCTTTGTAGTGATCTTGATGCAGGCCTAGATGTTTCTAATGCATAGTTGTGCTTGGATAGTGTAGGCCTTTGTCTGTGCTCTACATTTCAATTGTTTGTTACAAGAATTAAAGTCACAACATTTTTTTTCTCTTTCAATGCAATTGATTTTGGGAAAAGAATAATATAAATAATTTTTGATATTTAATGGCTTTTCCAAAGAAAATGACCACTAAGTTTGTTCATACTAACCTGCACCATGATCACCTCTCCAAAGGTGCCGAAATAATCTTTAAGGTCTTGCTCTGTTGTTTTCCATGGCAGCCCAAGCACAATCAAATCTGATGTCTTTTGGATGCCCCTCTTGATCTTCACCGCAGATGCGGCATCCATTTCATCCATCTTCCTCTTGTTATCTGAAAAGTGCATTCATTTAGTGATTGCATTAATAAGCAGGTCGAAGGCATTATGATTGGGATAACTATCAGATAATGGATGAATTTCCAGCAATACAATTAAAAACTACCAGATCTAACAATACCTTTTGGATAATTAACCACGTATACCAGATTGCCCCAGTCTGCTTCGGGTGCATGAAGAACCCCCTCCACTAGTCGGACCCCTCTCATGCACTGGGACACGGGGCTTCGATATCTTAGGCCGCAGGCTCCGGGAAACTGCGCGGCGACGGTGGAGAGCAGCACGGTGCCGTCCTCTTCGGACGGAATCTCCATCGGCTCCTCGTTTTCATCCTCCGCCACACGAATATAGCACTCCGTCATGATTACACCAAATGCGCGAGCTGTGCTAACTGCTTCCAACTTGATCAATAATTCAGCACTAAGGCAACAAACGGAGTCGAAACCGAATCTAGTACACCAAAACGACTTAACAAACACACTCAACAACCAATTGGTTAGCTACACGAGTTATGTCTATTGTTTACGTGCGACTGTTAAATAACGCGGGATGCCATTAGCTAAGCTAAGCTACTTGCTAACCGCGCGCACGCTAGAAATGAATGAGACGTCGCAAAGCACCCTGTTCTAGCCAAATATTACGCGTTGCAAATATTTGTGCATCGATTGTACGTGATTATCGACCGAGTGTTGATAAAACACGTAATTTAAAGTAATAAAAACAAAGAAAGCTCGTGGACTATTGCATTCAGTTTCTGCTCCGACCCCCTAAACTGATAAAATGGCCACCCTGATGCGTCACTGAAGGAATGACATCATCACTTTGGAGCGTCTCATCACAGTACTTGGAGGGGTTTGTAAATCTAGTATGTTAACTTTTCAGACGCAAAACATAATTTGTTGTATACTTGGTCAGATGGTGTGATTCTACCCTGTCCATTCGTGTTCACGATATACCGATCGGGTTGTAATTTGTTTCTAAAGCGCCTAAAATAAATGTAAAAATAAAAGAATCCACTGGAGTGTTGAAGACTGGTGGAAAGCCTCTCATATCGCGCGGCCTTACAGGTTCGTTACTTCAGACATAGAACAGACAAAAGCGCCGTAAAACAATGGGTTTAAAGACAAAGGCCTAAAAGCAGTTTGCAACCAAGTTAAGTATTTGTTCATTTAAGCGCCCAAAAATTAAAGTGTAATAACCCTTTATTGTTTTTGTGTCCCGTTTGGTTATTTCCCCCCTTCTCCCTCAAGGGCGTATAATGACATTTGTCGACGTACAAAACACACTAAGACGTGGGGCATATTTGGAACAAAAACCATTTGATGACGATTTAAAATACTCATTGTCAATTTAAATCTTTATGATTTACGCCTACACTGTTTTCCCGCTTTGTCAGCAAGGCAATCCTTTAAACTTTGATAATTTTTTCGATCACTGTGTATTTTGTTAATTTACTTTCATTAAATTTACTTAACCTATTAGATTTTAGTAACTACATATCAGATTATGTTGATTTTCATATCAATAGCTATATTTTTACACGGAATGTTAACAGATGAAGCTGTATATCACAAATATTTTGGCATTCTTTAAGACTGATGTCTTAGATATGCCTATGGAGAAAAAGAATCACTATTGTAATTTTATCACACTGTTTCAGCCTCAGTCTACCAATATTATACGAAAAGATTTTAGACCTTGCATTTCACTTGATAACAATTGTTAAGTAACCAAATCCATTTTTATTATTGAAGGCAAATGAATCAGTGAATGAACAACAGGAAGATAAATGTTTATTGCCGTGCAGGTGCAGGTTTCCCTCCTTCCATTGCTTTTTTGGGGGGAGGACAATTGTAGGCCTATATGTTGTAACATGATGACAGTGGGTCAGCCTTGTCTTCACACTCACTTGTAATGTAAAAGCTCAAACACAGCTGACTTATTAGCAGTATAAAAACACTTGTATCAGCACTGTCTTCATGTACTAATGTGCAATGAGCCATGGAGCTGATACGGACAAGGGTTTTGTTTATTTTAATGTATGCAACTGTATGCTTATGCTCTTTTAGTATTGTCACCTGTATTTTTGCCAAAATGATTATTGTTTTTTTGTGCCTCATATAGACACTTCATTTTGCCTATATGGGGAAATGTGTTGCGGCAGAAGAGAGACTGGATGGGGAGTCCGTCTTCAAGCATGACAGGTAATTCTTACGTTATGCTATTTTTTTCACCAGAGTAAAAGCATGTTGAAGAAGTGGCTGATTTTCTATTTTTAGAGGGCGACATGGAATGTTTTTCGGAGTACATGGAACTTTGGATCCATAGATTGCGAATAGAAGGATTGAGGCTTTGGCTTTCTGGAATATTACGAATTCAAGGTGAGATAAAGTATATGGATATTTAACTACTTAATGTAGCATAAGTGAAGAAAACCTGTTATATAGGAAAGTATTTGCTGTGTCATAAAAAATATTTTTTAGTAAAAACATTATTTAAATCACACTTTATTCATTCATTCATTTTCTTTACGGCTTAGTCCCTTTATTAATCTGGGGTCGCCACAACGAAATGAACCGCTAACTTATCCAGCATATGTTTTACACAGCGGATGCCCTTCCAGCCGCAACCCATCACTGGGAAACATCCATACACACTCATACACTACGGACAATTTAGCTTACCCAATTCACCTATAGCGCATGTCTTTGGACTTGTGGGGGAAACCGGAGCACCCGGAGGAAACCCACGCGAACACAGGGAGAACATGCAAACTCCACACAGAAATGCCAACTGACCCAGCCGAGGCTCGAACCAGCAACCTTCTTGCTGTGAGGCGATTGTGCTACCCACTGCGCCAATCACACTTTATTTTACACTTATATTATTAATTTGAAATTTGTAATTGTATATGAATGCAGAATTTGTTTATTGTCTGCTATAATACTTTCTGTAATTCTGTAATTGTCATTCGGTTAAACTCTATGCTAATAGACGGGATTTCAGACCTTTTAGAAATGCATGAGTATTAAATAGATTTCAGTCAGATCTGCTTAAAGTTATATAAAATTGACAAACAGAAGAAGTAAATTTTGGCTGCACGGTGGCGCAGTGAGTAGCACGATCGCCTCACAGCAAGAAGGTCGCTGGTTCGAGCCTCGGCTGGGTCAGTTGGCATTTCTATGTGGAGTTTGCATGTTCTCCCCGTGTTTGCGTGGGTTTCCTCCGGGTCCTCCGGTTTCCCCCACAAGTCCAAAGACATGCGGTACAGGTGAATTGGGTAGGCCGTGAATTGGGTAATTGTCCGTAGT
>CAIGQW010000298.1:925052-941771 GCA_903798125.1 Danio choprae | reverse complement strand
TCGAGCCTCGGCTGGGTCAGTTGGCATTTCTGTGTGGAGTTTGCATGTTCTCCCTGTGTTTGCGTGGGTTTCCTCCGGGTCCTCCGGTTTCCCCCACAAGTCCAAAGACATGCGGTATAGGTGAATTGGGTAGGCCGTGAATTGGGTAATTGTCCGTAGTGTGTGTGTGTGGATGTTTCCCAGAGATGGGTTGCAGCTGGAAGGGCATCTGCTGCGTAAAACATATGCTGGATAAGATGGTGGTTCATTACGCTGTGGTGACCCCAGATTAATAAAGGGATTAAGCCGAAAAGAAAATGAATGAATGAATAAAGAAGTAAATTTTACTTTGGCAGTTAGTTTGAGTATTTTCAGACTAGTATCAGAAAGAAGAGAACTGTACATATGAATTTACTTAATTGTATAACTTGATACAATGTTTATTTAAATAATAATTTTAAACATAAGCAGTTCCAAGTTTAATGTACTAATAAGTTCTGCTTTTACTTTCTACAAGCTTAAATTAACTACTAATCTAGAATTGACTTTTAAAATGTAATTTTGTTTTGCCTAAACTAACTTAATTATTTTCTATGTTATTTATTTAATCACAGAAACATTTTTTTTTATCAGTGTACAATTTAATAAACACGATGCACAGACAACTTCTATTAAAATTGGAATTTAATCACAATTTTAAGAAATTCTAAGGCTTTGTATGTCTTAGCACAATGTATGCTTTGTATGCTTTGGCACAAAAATGGCTTTAGGGCTAACAAAAAAAACAACAACCCCAAAACAAACATCTTTTTCTTTTTTTTTTAATAAAAGACACAATCATATTATTGCAAGGTTTTAAACAAGATATTAACTCACAATATTATGAAATGTATAATAATGTAATTAATAAAAATGTATCTTAACTATTAACTAAACATTATGAATATTATAGAATAGTTATTCAATTACACAATAGCACAAGACAATGTTAAATGTATGACTGACCAAATTTGTTGATTTTTCAGTGGATTTCAAGTTTTCAACATTTTTTCTAAATCTCTTGCTCTGTCCAGTGGGTCTGGTGTCCATGGAGAATCTAAACCATCAGCTTTCGTCATGTGGATTTGCACTGCACAGAGATCTGGACAAGAACTATATCTTCAGAGTCATGTACAGCGGATGCTTTGTCCAGTTAGAGGTCAGAAAATGTCCTTGTTCATTCACCTCACAGTGTTTTGCTGGTAAAAATTTGTGCTTTGTCACAGAATGGCATTTTATCGTGATTTTACAGCACGGAAATTATGTGATTGTGCTGAACCTGCTGAAGAGAGTAAGTCGTTTTGGAGGCAGAACTCAGAAGTTTATGATGAAGTGTCCAGCAGTGTTAGCGCCTCCTAATAGAGAGTACATCCAATGTGATTCAGACTCCATTCAGGTAAGAATAAACTGATTCTATTAATTACCATCTTGCTGTCTTGATCTCTCTTTTAAATTTTTTTTTGTGTGTGTCTGTGTGTGTGTGTGTATAAGGTTACCAGAGAGATCCCCGTGGATAACTGGAATAATGAGGTACATTTAAATAAATGTGTCAATATGAGGTGACGAGTTGATGAATGTATTTGATGTGGTGATTCTGATGTGATTTTTCCACTCAGCTCGACTGGTCTCTGGCCTTGAGAGGGAGTCTGGTGGTGGCGTTGGAGGATTCCAGTCTTATTCAAGTAAATGTTGAAATGCACAAACCGAACATTACAGTTCAAGGGAGGAGGGACACCATCTTAAGTCCTGTGCAGGTAGGAATTTGTCATAGTTAATGGAAATGGAAATAACTTTTCCTTTAAGTGTCTTTTTGTGTGTTATATCTGTGATGGCATCTTCTAAAAATCTAACTGCGTCATTGTTTTGAGAAAGGGTACAGTTTAATCAGTTTGTTAAAGATTTAGATGTGATTTAATATATATATATACATATATATATATATATATATATATATATCAACTTATTATTATTATTATTATTATTAATTTTACTTTTACAAAAATTTGATTTAATTTGTATTTAACTATATACACAAACATTTAGGGTCTCGAATGCCCACCAAATCTGCATTTATTTGATTTTTTAAAAATACAATAAACTATTATTAAAATAAAGGAAATTTATTTTAATATATTTTAAAATGCAAATAAATTCTGTGACGGCAATGCTTAATGTTCAGTATTTTTACTCCAGTCTTGAGTGTCCTTCAGATGGGTGTCACATGAGCCTTCAGAAATCATTATATTGTGCTCAATTGCTCAAGAAACAACACAAAGGTCTAAACTGTCATGTTTAATCAACTTTCTCTTATATCTACATTTTCGTCAATTCTTTGTTTTCTAATCCTGCTTGAACTAAAATTATTTACAAGGTTCCCTCCGGTCATAGAATTTCCGGAAAATCATGGAATTTTAAAATGTCTATTGTCTATGTATTTTCATTTATTTTTATTTTTTTAAATTTGACCCAGTCATGGTATATCAGGGATTTCTGTTTGTAATTTTAACATTTAACATGTTCCAAACAAATTGGTTAATGTGTTTTGCCCATTGTTATGGTTGGGTATTTTTCATCTTATTCCTTTTCCTGCTTGTCAGCTAGCAATAAGTCAGCTGTACTTGTTAACTAAGTCCCTCTGACCATACAGGTCAAAGTGCTATGTAGCTATAATGTTAGCTAGCTTGTTATATTTAAAAGTTGTTTTGATAAAAAATTTGCCTGTGATAAGTAACATAAGTGGTCGCTGACAGAATTGAAAAAATGTCATTATCAATGCTATAGGCTAATTGAAAAGATTAAAGGCCCTTGAAATTAAATTCAGTCCAACTTTCAGTCCAGCACTATTTTGGCCTTTAGCACTGTATCTTAAACATATGCAACCTGACAACATGGTAAATGTACTTTTTTCATTTGAATCATTATTTGTCCTAACCGAGAGTTTTTATTAAACTTAGTTTTGTACTAAAAACATCTGTGAATAAGTAAATAAAGCTTCAAATGGATGGATTTAAATACACTGTGACTTCTTCTGCTCAGTGCTCAACACAATAGTTGCCTGTTTATTATAGGTCATGGAATTTCAGATTTTAGTCAGGAAAAAAGCCAGGGAATTTGACATTTGGCTTAGAGTGGGTAGAGTTGAACTCTGAATTTGCTAAAGTGTGCCACCTAATGGTTGTTAACTGAATAGCATATTGCTGACTCAATCATATTTTGCCAAAAGCAGAGTTGAATCAGTAGTGTTTTAACTGATTTAAAAGTGTCCAAACTGTCTAAAAAGCCCTGAACCTCTTATATATTTGCATTAAAATTCTACTAATTTTTTAGGTTCTCGCATCTGAAGGACATTTCTTACCCCTCAAACTGGTCAGTGGCAATTATGCCTATAGCATGGAGGCGACCTGCCCAAACGGTTTGATAATAATATTATTATATCACTGCAGATCATAACGTACCATAGTTTTTCAGTCACTAACAGCTACACTGCATGTTTGTTTTAGGGAACACGTCGTCATCTAATGAAACGGTGCTGCATATCTATAAGCGGCGCATGGGTTTGACCAAGAGAGGAGGATATCAAAATGAGACCCTGTCAGTAAGCAGCGTGATGGTGGAGCAGACTGACACGTTCAGCTGGACAGAGACCACTGACTTTGTGCAGCTCAGTATTCCTACATCCCACATTCAACAGAATAAGGTTAGAAGTGTATGATGTTTACATATAATGCAATACTTCTGTTCAGTAATTATGTATTCAGTTGATCAAAACAATAAAGATAATTAAACCATTACATATGTTTTCTATTTAAATTTTTTATTTTAAACTCTATATTCATCAGAGAATCCTGATGGGGAAAAAAGCAGAATGTACAAAATCTATGCAAAATAGTTTATAATTTACATTTTAAAAGTTTACATTTATAATATTAATAATTGTTTATTGAGCACCAAAGCAGTATGTACTGTTAGAAATTTCGATACAATCATTTAACGTCATTGAGTAAACATTGTAGGCTATATTAACGCTTTGAACTAGCTGGTTTGGTTTTATATTCTTTTAGTTAATTGTAGTTTTAGTTGTATGACAACCAACCACTGAGGTAATGGAATTACGTTTTTTATTTATTTATTTTAGTGTCTGTGTGAATACATTAATAACAGTTAAAGTTTTGTTTAATATTTTATTAGAAATATTTTCATTCATGAAGCAATTCCAGTGTTTGTCCAGTTTTATTTCATTTGATTTAAAATGTAACCTAATAAAAAAAAGGGGTAAAACTACACGTTACTATTTATTCTATTTTGTAGGAGTGCTTAAGTCAAACAGGCGAGAAACTTCAGCAAAATTTCTACAAGATAGACGCCGTCCTCACCTTTAAAGAGACAAATCACAAAATGCACTGGACCATGGAAAACACCTCTCCATGTTCAGGTTAGTGTCTATTGATGTGCATCAATCCAAGTGTGTTCTTTGTCTCTATTTTAATAATCATTTATCAAAATAAAGACCCAATAAATGTCACAGGACCGTGGAAAACAGCAGATATTCCAAAAAATGCTACAATTGTTTTTCAGAGACGTTAGAATCCCATTCGGTCTATAATGACCCGCAAGAAGCAAACTCTACAACACATTTACCTACATATACTACAGACAAGCCAGAACTTCCAGCTGATTACACCAACAAATTTACTCCTTCAGTTCCACCATCGACTACATCTACAGCATTACAGCCTGCAGATCTAGACACCAGCACAACCTCAGTGCCAACAAGACAACCCCAGACAATTGAAGTATTCAATACATCAACTCCTCTTTCACCCCAAGAAGTGTTTGCAAGTACACTCTACATCCCAGATCACAACTCGACAAGCTCATCTGTACACCAGTGACTGCACAACGGATGGAAATGCAGGTACCGACTGTACATGTGATTTTTTTTTTTTCTGTTTCTTTACATACTACACTATTGCAATTGGTAGTCCGTTAATCAAAGAGCAGATGTAATCACAGTTTGAAATACAGCTACACATTTAAGCGCCATTTTCACTCCGACTGGGATTTACAACACAACAGTCAAGCGGACTCATGCATCTTTTCTGTTGACAAGCAAAGTGCCTTGGAATCACATACAGGGAATGATTACCTCTCAGACTGTGTTGGTCATGCTATTTAAATGGACACCTCTCAGCTCGGTGTCTTCCAGGAATAAACGTAGAACTGGACTAAACTGGTATCTAAAAAAGGGAATTAAATATTAGTCTAAAGTTCCTGGCAGTTTCATCAGTTGCAGCTAAATACTTGGTTCTTGTTCTTGGTTATTGTTGTAATGGAATAGTTTGCTTTTTTTTTTACTGCACAATTAATTGCTAAAGGAGTCTTGATTCAAACACCTCAGTCTTATTCCTAAATGACAGCCGTTTGCTTATATCTGTTTATTAACACATTTACATTTATTAACACAACCTTTAACACATATAATCTCAACATTCAAATCTGTGTCTGTGCCATCACTGACACAGAGAGAGCAGTTGCTATGTATAAATAAAAAAATGCTTTAGTCTTCTTAACCACACAGTATTGTTATTTATATTGGACAAAAAGTCAGTTATCACAGAATTATCACCAGGGTTAAAGTTTACAGTTCAGATATAATTGAGTTTGCACACTTGTTCAGTTCTTTAGGTTCATTTGTTACAACACATTTAGCCCTTAGTGTACTTTGTGTTCTCAATGTCATTTTGAAAACTACATTTTAAAGCCATTTCTTTTTGTTTTGTGTTTTTCTGACATGTTTGTTTTGTGCCAGAAACTAACCGAGGATCCAAATAAATACTGAGGGCTGATTCTAAACGCGCTCTTTATATGTGACGTCTGATGGTATATTTACAATTTGAGAGCTCCTGAAGTGCTTATTAAATGTGAAAACCATTCAAAACAGCTGCAGGAATTCCTCCATCACACACATAAACTAAGATCTTCTACAAGGAGACACCTTTCTGAAGCCTGTACTTGAACTGTAATGGGCAACATTGTGACTATAGCCGGGTTTCTATCCAAACATGAAGTGAATGCCCCCAGACAAACCCCCTCCCCCCCAACAACTCCCCACCCCCAAATGTGAGTAATGTTTGTTTCTGTCAAATTGTTAGATTAGCTGACTGTGGTATTGGTAACCTTGGTAATGGCAACATAATGGAGACATCCGATTAGTCAGGTGGGTGTAGGTTTAGCTTCAGCAGAGTTTATTTGGCAAAGGTGTTTCCATCACCAATTATTCACATTAACTTTTTTGACAAAAATACTAAACCACCTCAACCTCACTTGTTTCTCATACAATACAAAATGTGCATTAAAGACAGATGAGAAAAAGCAGATGTTTCTTGGACACATCCCTTGCTTTGGTTTGTTTAAATTCCTTTGGTTCTTGTTGCAGATATGTTTCAGCAAAACTGCATTAGAGTTTGTTTGGAAGTGGACTGAGAATTGTTTCTGCTTGTTTTGTGCACTCCGAGATTTGGATGGCCGTGTTCACACGTTCAAATGAGCTCATGCTAACAGAATAATGACACCATATAGAACTGAACCTGCCAAGTGTGAACGTATCCCTGAATCACCTTTGAAAAAGTGATTTGAGTCATCGAATAATTCATTTGAGCCTATTATTTTCAAAATAGTTTATTCTGTCATTCATCTTCCTTTTCGGCTTTGTCCCTTATTTATCAGGGGTCGCCACAATGGAATGAACAACTATTCCGGCATGTTTTACGCTGCAGATAGTCCTGGGAAACACCCACACACACACACACACACACACACACACACACACACACACACACTACGCCCAACGCCCAACGCCCAACTTAGTTTACCCAATTCACCTATCCTGCATGTCTTTGGACTGTGGGGGACATCAGAGCACCCAGAGGAAACTCATGCGAACATGGGGAGAACATGTAAACTGCACACAGAGATGTCAACTGACCCAGCCGGGACTCGAACCAGAGACCTTCTTGATGTGAGGCGACAGTGCTAACCACTGAATCACCGTGCCACCCATAGTTTATTCAAATTAATTAAATAATACACATTGTCTGAACCTGTAGTAAATTAAGTTATTTTGTTTAGTTGTTCTCTGTTCAGAATGATGGGATAATCATGCCCTCTATTTTAAACAAAAATGTATGAATAAATGGATATTAAATATCCATTCATAAAAATGACTTGATGAAAGTGCTTATGATATATGTATAAACATTACTGTAATAATGTAAGGTTGATCTTGTTGCCAGTCCTACTGTTTAGTTTGTTGTATGTAGGTATAATAAAACCTGCAAGTTGACTGATATGAGCTGGATTAAAGGGATAGTTCACCCTAAAAGAAAAATTCTGCTATCTTTACTCATCCTCCACTTGTTTCAATCCTGTTAGAGTTTCTTTTTTTCTGTTGAACACAAAGGAAAATATACTGAACAATGTTGAGGGGAAAAACAGTTATTGACTTACATAGTATTTTTTGTCCCTACTATAGATCTCAATGGCTGCTTTTCCCCCTACAATTATGTTATGAATATCTTGTTTTTGTTTTTTTTTGTTCAACAGAAGAAAGAAATGTATAAAAGTTAAAACCACTTGAGCTTAAGTAAATGGTGAGGAATTTTCATTTGTTGGGTGAACTGTCCCTTTAATACATGACGATCGTCATATGGTCAAACATCAGAGAGGGTTTCTCGCTGATTTCTGCCATAAGTCCCCAAAATGTTATCGTGTTTATCCTTTAGAGATGTGACATCTGTTAAAATGCTTGGTCTTTCGGTGTTTTTGCCGCTCTGTGTCAGTATGAGAAACAACCAGAAGAGGTCAGTGTTGATCAGTGTTTGGCTTTTACACCATATTCCCCGTATAGGCAATCAGAAAGAAATGTGAAACTTTCACAAAACCTGATGCCATTGTCTGTTGTTCTAAAGCACAGGTGTATATATTTGTCATTATGAATATGAAAGAGTGACGCTTTATAGACATCATTTATTTTACGCCTAATATAAGGCATACACTGGGCACAGAAATACGCACTCGTTCAGATTCAGTGGGAAAACAACCTCAAATGTGAGGTTAGCTAATTTGCCTTTACTGCGCAATTTCCCTCGCTTGAATGAATTCAATTAGACTTTTGAAAGGGCAGGCCATTTTAATGTAACCCAGTCAAGATATTCTTCTAAATTCTGAGCATCTGGAAAAAAAGACCACCGACACTCGTAAAAATTTATTGTGATTATAGTCTTGATATTTGAGCAAACTGAGGAACACCCTTTCTCCTCCTAATTGTAATTGCATCAGAAAGTGTGTGTTCTGTATGAAATGAGGAAACACAAGCACATTTGTATGCGTTGGATATTGTGTCCTCTAGAGCATTTGTGTATTTCTCACCCGGTGGGTCAGAGGGGGGCCGCACCGCCATGCTTTTCTTTGGCATCTGTTGCATGAACTTGTGAACAGGAAACACAATAACAGCACAAAGTACACCAACATCTCAAGGCTTTTATGTGGCTGCTTTGAGCCATTATGTTATTAGTGTAGGCTTAAAAATTCCTTTCATGTCCCCCTTCTTTTCTTTTTCATGTGAGTTGCACATCTGCGAGATGTTTGAAACCACACTCTGGTTAAATTCTGCATTGCTTTTAGAGATGTTTTTAATTGTCATAATTGATAACGATATGAGCTCAACATTCACACATTAGCAAAACTTTGTTTTTTTTTTTTTTTTAAAAGGAACTCAACATTTTAATGAAACATATGTACAGAGGGGCCAAAAGATGTTAGGTGGATATTTATTTACTGAACTTTTTATTGTGGATACTTTAAATTCCAGTTTAGATATACAAGCAATTCCAAATGTACTTAATTTTTTTTGAAGAAGAAGAACAAAAAAGACAAGAAACAACAGCAAAAAAATGCATAAAGCCTATTAGATGCAAGTAAATTTGTGCTATAATGCTTTATAATACTTTTATGAAAAGAAAATGTCAAAATATATATAAAATAATGTTCCAAATGTGATTTAGTGTAAAAGAATAATGTAAAATAAAAAAAAAAAATTCTGGCCTTTATAAATTTAAACAAAAATTAGTTTTACTTTATTTAGATTATTAAAAATGGTTTCATTGATTAAAGCTAGTGGTTTAAAGGACAGTTAGTATAAAATGTAAAGATGTAAAATCATATTTAATTATATTGTATTATTATGCATTATGGATTGCGGCTGGAAGGGCATCCGCTGCGTAAAAACATATGCTGGATAAATTGGCGGTTTATTCCGCTGTGGCGACCCCAGATTAATAAAGGGACTAAGCCGAAAAGAAAAGGAATTAATATTATGCATTATCACCATTTTTTGTGGTTTATTATAAATATATATTTACAGTAAAATATTGGAATTTATCTTTATTTTGATATATTTAATATACGCAGTAGGACTCAAAGTGTATCGCAATGTATGCTTCCATTAGTCAGTGTCCATATTTCTTGCACAGATTTGTAAAAGCAGGTTTACTATTGTGGCTCAGTTTGTTGAAGCGATTGAGGAATGAGCTTTCCACAGCAGCACCAGAGCTGGCAGAGGAAAGAGTCTTTTGGAAGGGCTTTGGTGGTTACGCTCTGACTCTTTATCTTACTTGCTGGGCAATTACAGAATCATGGGTCAACCATGCATGTAACCACAGCTTCGTTGCACAGTAGCAGATGTACTCATGGCATTAGCTGGTAGGAGCGTGAAGGTAAACATAAACAGATGCAGCTGGTTGCTAGGGACACTCGCCAACTTGTGTGCCCTAATGATTCCCATGTGTGCGGGTGCGTATCTGCAGCAGTGGGCAGAACGCAGGCATATGCTGCGCTTCACCAGTGCCAGAGTTTCTCAATGGGATGTTTGTGAATGAGTTTAGCAGTGGTGGTTTTTGGGAGGGTGTTCCCCGTTGGCATCGTGTCCCTCCTAGTAAGTTCAAGCTGATGAAGCAGTTTTCTTCATGTCTTCAATTTAACATTTATGTTTGGAAATTAATGGAAATGTCTTTTTTTATTAGTGAGCCACAAGAGTGGTATGAAGAGATTTGCGTTCACAAATTTAGTTTTTATTGGATAAATCATTGTGTAACGAAGACTAATGTTACAACTGTCTGTGGTTGTGCATTAGGACTAATCTACAACTTCCCATCTGTGTATCATACAGAGTGATTTCAAAAATAGCTCAAGACATATGATGGATATTTCATGTTGTTGTAATATAATTGTGGGGTCCAGAAGTCGGAGACCACTTCAGACAATGCGAGTTTACAAATCTAATTTTAAACGTGGAAATAATATATAATTTTTTTAGTGGTGGGTTATGAAAAAATAATTTAAAAAGGAATATTTGTCAAATAAATATTAAACATTGCAGCATTTCATTCTGCCTCTCGGCCATTTATTGGTAACATGCAATCCATAATCATTATGATGATTATCTATATCCAGTTAGTTTATTTAATCAAAAACACATTTACAATAATTTTGTGGAAGATTATTACAATTCTGCCTTGTGTTTTAATATATTTTAAAATATATTTTATTCTTGCGTCGCATAGCTGAATTTTCAGCATTATTATTCATTACGGTCTTCAGTGTCACATGATCTTTCAGAAGTCATTATGTGAAACAGTGGCTAATCAGGAAACATTTCATATTATTTGTCATGATTTTACTCAAAATGTACAATTAGTATGATTTGTTATATCACTTCTGAGCAGCTAATTTCCATTCCGTTCCACTTGTATCGCTAAACCTCACTCTCATTTGTCACAGCACCGATGTAACCCCTCTGGTTCTACTTACCATGCTCCAAACAGGCTTTCAATCCTAGAATGGGAGGTGGACACACTAATAAGAAAACAACAGATTGAAGATTTTACCTACCGAGGCCAGGACAGTGAGTTTTTCTCACACGCTCACCACTAATTATCGCTCCCATCTGGAACATGGCACCAATGTAACCCCTCCCAGTTCTGCTTATCATCCTCTGAGAGGGTTTTAAATCACTGTCTCTGGTGTAGTAGGCAGGCACACTAACAAGGATGCTTCTACTCTTCTACTCCAGCATGGGACTTGGGTCTACTAACAAGAGCACCAGAGGTGTGTCTCAAGGCCAGAGAAGAGAGGCTCTTACCTGAGCTCTTACTTTCTGATCTCTGTTACACTCCCACCACTAAACCTCACTCCCAGTCGGGTTACAGCACCAATGCAACTCCCTCCCCAGTTGTTCTCGCCACTCTTAGAGCGGGATCTAAACCAGTGTTTCTGGTATGGGAGACAACAGGTACATCCCAAATGACACTTTGCAAATTTACACTAAGTACTTATTCACTCAACAAGCATCCCAAATGTCCCAAATTATTTTTTTATTTAATGGAAATTCAAACTATTTCCAAGATGATGTTTAACGGTTGCTAAATTAATGAAATAAGTCACCAAAGTAAGAAAGACTGCATTGACAATCAACAAAGGAGGCTTAACCGTCTCCATTGGAAAATTTTGCTTACACAGTTAAAAATAAATAAAGTAATCCAACTTTAGTGTCTCATAGCTTCTCCCCTTTAATTACGTGAGCAAAGTTGCAACCACTGAATGTATGTATGTTCAACATTACACACTTTTGTTTTATCTTTATCACACTTTTGTTTTTAAATATGTACATCATCCAGGTAATTAAAGTGCTCGTATTTTCATAATTTTTGATGTGATTGCACTACTTAAAGTATTCATACTATAAAACGGTATAGAATAGTGCATAAGTATGCAATTTGGGATGCACCTAACCACAAGGACACTAAAAAGTGTGGTTTGTGATATGATGCATGAAAATAATAGTGTGCTTTGGTACAATACAGCGTTTAACCAAAGCCTTGTTCTGCTGACTCTCAGTTTGAACTCTTTTGCTACATGCCTGATTCTGCAGAATCTGGGAGGTCTTTTCTGAAGCCCATCCAGGCCTGTATCCCAGATGAAGAGTGATATCCTGCGTGTGTTCACCATCTGATTACACACGGAGCTCAATTCATCTCTGCGAGTGTGTGTGTGTGTGTGTGTGTGTGTGTGTGTATGTATGTGTGTGTGTGTTAATGACATCCAGGTTAAATAGACCTCCGAAGAGCTGGGTGGAAGTAAAGTGAAGGCTGATATTTTGATTAGAAAATGACTTCGCTTACATCCAGTGCTTCTGTTCGACTGGAATGAGTTGCTCCAGATCTGGGTGTCAAACTCCCCCGGTCTCCCTCCTCTTTCCCAGCGTTCTCTGTGCTGTGAAGCCCTCTGCCAACAGTCTCTCTCTCTCTCTCTCTCTCTCTCTCTCTCTCTCTCTCTCTCTCTCTCTCTCTCTCTCTCTCTCTCTCTCTCTCTCTCTCTCTCTCTCTCTCTCTCTCTCATTAACCACAACTGTCAGATCCTCCAGATGATGAGCAATTAAACCAGATAATAAACGCTTGCCATCAATTCCTGTTTGTTTGTTGTTGTTGTTGTCATTGGCGGCAGGGGCTCCTCTCATGCCACCTTAGCGCTAACTAGTACTTCTGTAATGCACCACCGGTAGCAGAATCGCTCTCTCAGAGCCTTCTGCCAACACTAACAAAGCACTAACTGCTCATTGTAAGGCACCAGATTGATAATAAGGCACACTGAATGTTAACAATTAGATCATAATCAGAGCCAGCACGCCAAGGCTGCTCTTTTATCCCCTGCTTGAAAGAACGGCAAACAAAGCTCTGCAAACTGCTAAGATAAAATATTACCTCTGAATAATCATGTCTCTCAGCTACTAAAAGCCACGTAAGCTGTACAGCGCTGCGCATATGACACGTGGTAAAGACTGTTTGCTTATGTATTAGTGCAATAAGATAGTCATGCTACATTTTACTGGCCGTCTCTACCTGGAAAAGAGGTTAAGGGTGAAGTCTGCGTGATATTTAAAATTATTTATTTCATTTGCTTTTATTTAGCACAGACACATTCATTTAATCAAAGTTGCAGTAAATATATTTGTAATGTTACAAATTATGTTTAATAAAAACTTTTTTATTGTTTTTTCTTAAACTTTTTTGCTGTTTCTTAAGAAAATGAAATGTTTCAATGTTTCCACATGATCCACAAAAATGATATGTATTAGCACAAGACAGTCATAGTGATGGTCAAAGTGGCAGTAAAGGCATTTGTGAGGTTACAAATAAATTCCAATAAATCCAATAAATGCCCCTTTTACTGGAAAAAAAATGGATGTCCAAATTTAAAAATATAGTTATTTTTAGAATATTCCTGTTTTTACTGTATTTTTCTTGAAGTAAATGCAGTCTTATTGAGAAAAAGATATTTTGTGGACATATCAATATTTGTAAAACATGAATCTTTAATGCATTGCCAGAAATTGCAGTTAATTTAATTAATATTAAGCTTTTAGTTCAAATTATTTATAATTTCTCCATTACATCATTACTGAGCATTGAGAGACCACTGAACTACATTAAAATGTGGTTGGTTTTGTTTAGAAACGAACAAATTTTGTTTAATTGACTTCTTTTCATCAAACTCAGTACTTTTTTGCTGTAAAATTGACCGAGGTCTAGAATTAGTTACTTTTAGTCTTTTACTGTTTAAATATAATGCATCTGAAGTTCACAGTTTCAATGTGTAGCTTCAGTCCTCTTAGATCAATGATTTTACATTTTAAGCAAAAGCTAAGCGATAGTCTCAAACATATTGAACTTTGAAACTTCCTTGCGACAGAGCCCTAAAAACAGGTCTTGTTAAGCTGGAAGTTTCTTGACAGAATAACAAAACATTGTCCGCATATATCTGTCACAACACGGGGCAGGTCTGCCAGGAAAAATACACGGCCTATTCATTTCAAGAAATAAAAAAAAGAAGCGTCCAAATCTCTGAAACATCTGATTTCCTCTTTCTCCATGGAAAAATTAGGTCCCCCTTTGTTTTGAAATAGAATTTCCCTCGAAAACACTTTGGAAACTAAACAAAATTGACCATCGTTAGATTTATTGTCTTCTCGTCCTTTGTTTCTCCAGGCTGTTTATGACTTTGCTATGGAAACGTAGGGATTATTTACTCCTTAGTCGGTTTACAATAACCTTCCCTTTCCTGACTAAACAACAAAGGAAATATCGGGTCAGGCGTCTCCCTGTTAGCTACATCTGGCAGATTCTGTCTCACTTTCAGTGTGTTTATACACAAACGCCAATAATGATGCATTTGAGGGTCTATTTTTGACCAACTCTTGAACCCATCCGAATGGCCATCCTGTTTTGCCAGTCTTCTTGTGTTTAGTGGAAATGATTAAGATAGATTTTACTAAAACACTTCTATTTAAAAGTGTGCTCAGCATCCTGGATGCAAGGCACATTTGCGTCACCTTGAGTCAGTGAGTCAGTACATTTACGTGAACAACAGTATTCTGATACTAACATTAAGGCGATACACTGATGAAGAAACTAGCATGTAAAGATTTTCGATGATCTTAACCCAGCTCAAGTGATAATCAAAATAAAAATAAATCAGATGAAGACATCTGGAGTATTCCTATTTTAGCCGCATTATCGAATTGCTGTATAGACATGTAGCATGGTTACCATCTTGTAGAACTTTTTGATTATTTTTCAATAATCAGCAGTTTGAGAGCAAACAAACAAGCAAGGCTTGAGCATGAATTTGCATCTGCCGTCATTTACAGTATTTGCATGTAAAGCATGACAAATAATTAACTGAACTGGAAGCTTTCCTAAAATGTAAAAATTAAACACTGAAGAATGTATGTGTTACACGGAAATTGCAGACCATCGTTATAGGGGACAACTGTAACGCACTCAATTCCTCCAATCACAAACAAGATACTCTGTTTGTAAATAATCTGTGAACAATGCATAAAATATTACAATTGTTGGCACTGATAGCCTAATGGGCAGTGTGCCGACATACAGCGTAGCATTGCTGCGGGTGTCTTGAGTTAGAGTCCCAACTCGCGGACCTTTTCAGATCCCATCCTCTTGTTTTTTTTCCAAGTTCACTTTCTTTTTCATCACGTTGTCCTGTCAAAATAAAGACCAAAAAAAAAAAACTAAAAATGATATAATTGCCCCTGGTTTCCCCTACCATAACTAAGACCAACTATATCCTGGAGGATATGTTGAATGTCATCATGTACATGGGGACATGATGATGTGTGCCATTAGTCCATCAATGTGCTGTATAAAAGTAACTTATGTAAATATTAATGCTAATATTGTCGGGCACACTTCACAATAAGCTTTTATTTGTTACTATTAGTTAATATATTTACCAACATGAACTAATAACAAACAATACGTGTACATCATTTATTAATCAAAGTTGTTGATTAACAACAGTTAATGCACTCTGAGTTAAAATGAACTAACTTTGTTTTAACATATGCTAACAAGTTGCAAAAATACCGTACTGTTTTGTTGACTGCTTGTTTGTTAGTAAATACATTAACTAATATTATATCTATTATATATATTATCTTATTCAGAATAAGGTAAACAATTAGATGACTGATGTCCATGGAAAGATACCCAGTGATTAAGGTGTTTCCGTTGAGATTTGGAAACCATTGTTAATCTTGAGTGACAAAAGACCAATTTCCGTTGCGGTGTTGTGTATGTGTGCTGATCTGAATGGATGTGGCATGGTGACCAAGAGGCAGGCTGGTTGTTTTCTGGGCTGATGGAGGATGGGCGTCGGTGTTTGAGGGGACAGTATGTGCTGGTAAACTCTAATGGCTGGAGATGCCCGTCTCTGACATGAGATGATTCTGTGTGATGCTGTGCTGGACGTCTGTCTGACAGCCACCCAAAGGCTCCTGTGGCCCCGGGTGCGGAGATTCAGAGCAAATGGAAAATTGTTTTGTTTCTTTGGACAGATCATTGCCTGGAGAGTTAAGATACTAGTGAAAGTGCTTGATGGAAACAAGAAGAAATGTTGTAAATGCTGAGCGATTTGCTCTCTAGTTGCTATGTCTGAAAATGATGGGATTTGCTGCCGTGTTAATTTCATATTTTTTGCACATCCATGCATTATTGCTTTTTTTAAATTTAAATTAATAAATATGCAAAATATATTTTCTGTAAATAAACAATATTTAACATTTATTTAAATTATATATACAGTTGAAGACAAAAGTATTAGCCCTACTTTGAAATTTGTATTAATTTTTTAATATTTTTCACAGTATTTCCTGTTATATTTTTCTTTTGATTTGGCAGTAATTAATACATTAAAAAAGAAAAGGAAAAACTGCTACCACTATTGTCCAATGACTTACCTTAACCTTAGATTAACCTAACCTGCCTAGTTAACCTGAGCCTTTCAATTACACATTAAGATGAATATTGGTATCTTGCAAAATAACTGTTATCATGGCAAATACTAAAGAAATTAGTTATTGAAACTACTATGTTTGAAAATGTGTTAAAATTGTTGCTTCATTAAACAGCACTTGGAGAATATTTGAGAAAGAATTTAACGTTCACATGATTGCTAATAATTATTGTCTTCAACTGTATATTTTTTTTGTCTGTTGTTTGTTATAAGTAGTGTCTTATAAAACATTATTATATATAAACATTTATGAATAAATATATATATATATAT
>CAIGQW010000298.1:877470-888239 GCA_903798125.1 Danio choprae | reverse complement strand
GTGTGTGTGTGTGTGTGTGTGTGTGTGTGTGTGTGTGTGTGTGTGTGTGTGTGTGTGTGTGTGTGTGTGTGTGTGTGTGTGTGTGTGTGTGTGTGTGTGTGTGTGTGTGTTTGTTTGTTTGTTTGTTTGTTTGTGTGTGAGTTTTTTGATCATTAAACTAAATCCTCAGTTTTGTTTTTAAATGAGGTTCAATTTAATAACTTTAGTAAATGCACAAAGTGCCAATGTTCATTTTACAAACACCACTGTTCAAAATATTGGAGTATTTTTTAAAAGTTATACTCATCATTCAAAACCGTAACGAAACCGTAATGTTGCTACAAATAAAATAACAGACTTGAATACATTTTAAAATGACATTTCATTGTCACATGTTCCTTCAGAATTCATTCTAACATGTTGCTTTTGTGCTCATATTTTTTACGTTTTAAACATTCGTGCTCCTTTATATTTCTGATATGTCTATATTCAGCAATATTGGATGAGAAGAAAGTTCAAAAGAACAGAATTAATTTGAAACAGAACATTTAAGTGTCTTTATTGTCAGTTTTATTGAGTTTTTATTTAATAAAAAAAATCTTTCTGACAGCAAATTTTTGAATAGCAGCGTATAGTAAAACAACATTTCACATTGCCAAAAATAAACACTAAAGTAATTTAAATCATAGCAATGACATATAGTACATTATATGTATATATTAAAAAGAACCTATTAATTACTCTTGATTGCTAATATTACTTAATGTTACAATAAAATATTGTTCAACATGAAATAAAATGTTTTGAAGAATGCTGGAAAAACCTGTAGTGTTTTTTCCCTACTATGGATGTCAGTGGCTACCGTTAAAATAAAACCATATCATTTATAAGTCTGATGGGGAAAAATATATATCTAGCTAATTATTATTTTTTGTATCTTAAAAACATCTTCATGAAATGTGTTTGGAAAAGGATTCAGATCGTGAAAAATGTGTCAAATGACCGGTAATGTGCTAACCTGCTCTTTTTCTCTTTTAGATAATGCGTAAAACATTTTCACCAGTAGTTCAACAAAAGCACTTAACTCAGAATTTCTCACTTTGACATTAAAATGTGGAGATGAGAAGGAGATGCTGGTCGATGAAAGCCTAATTAAGGTCCATGTAAAAATGATAGTGCTTTATCCAAGGTCAAATAGCCCTTGAGGCAAATGAGCTGTTTTCTTCACATGCAGCGTGTGCCAGTACATGCCCACCTAAATCATGTAATGTCATCACATCATTTGAGTGTTCCCTGCAAGTGTGATTGCAGACTGACTGGAATGAAACATTAGGATCTTGTGAGAAATAATTTCAAATCGTACTGCAATCAGGGGTCTTGAATCCCAGGCAGTGGCGATTCAAAAAGTAGTCGTAACTGGTGCGTGTTTGCTGTGGGATTTTTTTTTTCTCCCCTGCAGAAATAACATAACGTACACAGGAATGTTTGAAGCTGAGATTTAATTTTCCTACCACTCTCCATTGGAATAAAATATGAAATGAACCTCCAAATTAATTTGCAGCGAGACTCTGTAGTAACAATGTAATCTCAGAGTTAGAACACAGTTGCAAATGGATTTCTGTCTGTTGTAATTTCATAAGACGCATTCTGGGTGGGTCACCTTAAAAGGTGTCACCATTTTTTAAAGCCAAAACTGTGGTGTGCGTTGTCGGCTGAGAAATTGTTGCAAAGCAATCTGGTTTGTGCCATCAATTTGTGCAGTATCCCGTTCTGTCGTTTGGGATATCTGTTTTATTGAGTGGTATTGGCACAGGTGAGTAATTTTATATCCAGATGCCCGTCAAAGTGTCCTCTTACTTATGCTCTATGTTGTGCTTAGAACTGATCGGATGTTTTTTAATGCATAACGTTTCTGCGTTCTTTCACATTTTATTTTTTCTCTAGTGGAGAAATTTTGTTTACTAAGATTTTGGGATACAAATATGAAGTCGGAAGCAATTTGAGCGCAAGCTTTTGCAAGGAAACATAATAGCTTTAGGAGAAAATTGATAGTTTATTTTGAGAATGCTATACTTTTGCCAGTGAACCCATTTTAAAAAAGCTATTAGTTACTTTACTTAACACATTGCATTAAAAGTGACAAGTTGACTTTACTTTAAAAAGTGAGTAGAACCATTGTAACTTGAAGCTGTTAAGTTGACCTAACTAAATAATTATGCAAAGTTCATTTACTTAAATGTTTTAAGGCAATGGGTGTGGTAAGTTGTTTTCAAGTCAACTAATTGCTTTTTACAGTGCAATGTTTCCCATGAGGGAACATAATACTTTTTTTTTTATCAGAGGACACAAAGTGTCTTGGGGAAACGTATTAGTGAAAGAACATTCTACGTTTTTTCGGGAGATCACAATACATTTGACAGAGAAGGGGAATGGGACACTTTTGCCAGAGAACACAATATTTCCTGTCAGAAAATTTTTATGAGAGAACAAAAGATTTCTTGGAGGAATGCAGTAGTTTTGTCAGAAAACAAAGTTTCTTGGGGTAACACAATACATTTGCCAGAGAACTTAAATGTTTCTTAGGGAAATGCAATGTTTTTGCAAGTGAATTAAAGACAAAGTTTTTTTGAGAGGACAAAGTTTATTTGTTAAGTAACATTATTTTATGTGGGGGAAGGCAATTTTTTGTGACTAAATACACAATTTTTTGGAGGAATGCAATTTTTTTGGTGATTCAATGTTTCAATGTTGGGGAATGCAGTACTTTTGTCTGTGATTGCAAAGTTTTTGAGAGTAGGTTTGAAGTGCAAAGGTATTGAAATTTTCCCCCGATTTCATATTTGTCTGCTCTTTCCTCTGAATGGGAAAACATATTGTAAGTCAATTAGACACTAATCCACTAAAGTTGATCAAGCATGTTAAAAATGGCTTCACAGGTGCAATCAGATCAGCTCCGACTGAGCTTGATTACGCAGTTGAGTGTATCAATGTCAGACATCTATGCCTCTTTTTCTGTCCTATATGGGATGGAAAAAACACTTTGTGACAGACAGCATGTGTGGAAGTATTTCCATCTGACTTTCTTTGGCGGAAAACAGATCACAGCAAAAGGAGCCGATTTTTAGTCTTCTTCGGAGCTCGCTCCTAGCAAACATGTTACTTGAGGTTTAAAAAAAGTCAGCAACTTTTACATTTCTAAATGAGAGGTTCATTTGACACTGTGTTGCCTTCTCTAACACCTGTCAGGCTATCTGTCACGGGTTGGAGGTCTTCTCCACCAACATAATATTACCCCTTATACTGCAAATCCACTCAGCATTTGCAGAACTTTTCATACGTCAAATGATCCCACCCAAATGCCCCATAGGACATAACTCAGAGCCTAAATTTAGGCAATATACTAGCAGAACCTTTAACTGGCCCCAACTGGCTTGGCTTTTTTGTTTACTGGGACATGTAACACTGGCAAAGAAAGGGGCAATCCACTGAAGTTCTTAACCGAATGGTGAATTTGTCTCCGAAAGTTTTGACATTTACTGACTGGCTTTATTCGACCGTCAGTTACGAGGCGTCCGTTGTATAACTCAGCGTGGTCTTTTAAAAAGGTTAATAGTAATCCGATGTCTTAAGTAAATTAAAATGTAGAGGAACTTCCAGTATTCTCTCCATCATTCTCCTTTCAACAGGAGACTAAAAAAACCACACTTTCCCTCGCCGGTCCTGAGAAAACCCGATCAGATTGCTCGTTAATTTCATCATTTCAAAGTTTTATGGATTTTCCAGTTGGTGCACTTTTCATAAACACGCTTTTCACCCCCTCCGGCCTCCCCTGTGTATGTCAGCATTTTCTCTGTAGGAAGAATCTGGAGGGCTGAAAGTTTATAAATAAGCCTTCTATCAAGTTCCACAACAGGTGTGACCTCCCTGTGTCCTAAAACTGAACACTTTCAAGGGCTGATATCTGAAAAGAGGGGGTTGGGAGCAGAAGAGGGGGATTTACTGCTATCTAAAATAGAGACCTTCATCAACCACCGACTATTACCTTCCAAAGTGGCGCATGGCTCCTGGCCTTAGTTTGTTTTACACAAAACACGGTTGCCCTTGCTTCTCCTTACTCACATATCACGCCTTTAGTCGGCCCATTAAAGTTGGGCACAGTATCCAGTGCAGCAACTGTAGTCATGATTAATAAACAGAATTTGCAGATTCTGCCAGAGAAAAGCTCCGGGATCAATGAAGACCTTCTCTTGTAGCGGATGCACATTTGCGCATAAACCATATGTTCCATGACGATATCCCAAACGAGCACTCACATACAGTACCTTCCCATCTACGGTCTAAAAGAAAATGATTCCCTTTTCTCTTAACAGACTCGTGGACTGTTCAATAGGAGTCTAATGCCCGTGGCAGATGGACAGTAAGTGCTACGAGCAGCTCCTTTAAAGCTCACCACTGACCACATTACGATGTTTGCATCATTTACAGAACAGGCACATACGCTTTTATGTGGTGGACTCTCAAAGCACATGATTTCTTTGCATTCGGATTACATTTTTCCATTTTGCTTGGCAAGAAAACGTTCAATATTTCCACTCGAGCCTTTTTCAGCAGAGTCTGGTACCTCATCTTTCATCGTATTAACAAAGTGGCAAAAGTTGTAGATGCTAAAGAGGTGTCAAAGGGCCGGTCCCAAGTATACAGTCATTTTATTTTTTAATGCTTAACCTGAAGGGCACCTCCTTTACCCCTCCCAGCAGATCTGTTGCACTCTGAGGGCAGCAAACAGGTGAAAGAGAGAGAGGCAAGGTTTGTTGGATTATTTTACATTATTTAGATTAATTATTCAGATGCCTCCCATTCTGCCCGTAATGACTTGGTATGCTACAGTCAGACCCACTGAGCTGTCATAACTTACCCGGAATGACTGACATGAACTTGAGCGCTCCACATGATACATTTGCACAACCTGCAAGCAATTCCAGGATGCTTTATCAGAAGCAAACAGCTCTGCTCATAAGTTTACACACCCAATGGTAGAATATGTATTGTAATAACACATTTTCTTTGATTCTTAAAGCGATAGTTCATCCAAAAAATAGATTATTTACTCTCCATCATGTGGTTTTAAACCTTTGTGTTTCTTTCTCCTGTTGAACACAAAAGAATATTTGAAGCTTGCACCCATCAACTTCCATGGTAGAAAAACAAATTACTATGGAAGTTAATTGGTGTTCTTTTGTGTTAAATAGAAGACAGAAAGTCAAATAGATTTTGAATAAGTAAACAGAGAGTGAACTATCCCTTTAAGATGTTCAATCTTTGAACATTAATACGTTTTTGCATTGCCTTCTTTAATTGTAGCCCCTGGTTTTATTCAAACAGTGAATGTGTAAAAGATCGTTGTTTCCCAGCATGCTTTTCACCTTTCTTACAGTGGCTCAATGATACTGAGATTCAAGGAAGCAGCACAGGATATTAAAAATCAAGGGTATGTAAACATTTAGACATGATATTGTGTTGAACCATATCATTTTACCTTCTGGAATTTAAATTAAAAACAATAAGGTATGTAAAGTTATGAACACAACTATTGCTTAATAAACAGTCTGTGAGCATTTATGCGTATTTAATGCATTCAATCTATGCATTTTAGCAGTACATGTGTTCCCTGGGAAGCGAACCCATGACCTTGGAGTTGCTAGCACTGTGCACTAGCACTCAATGTGTTTCTGCAAGTCCCCTTCCATTAGTAAACGGATCAGAGCTGTGTCTGTCTAATCTTGGTACTTCCTTTGTACAGTAATATTAGCAGTAAATAAATGAAGTTTGCATTTAATTAATTTAAGGGTGCATAATATTATTTGATTGAAGTGTGTTATGAATTATTACATTGGGAGCTCGATGGGAGTTTGATTGGACAAAACTCTGAATGCGGCTAATGATTCAGTGAAGAGATAAACAGCTGAAATAGCTCGGCGTCAAATGAGAGATTAGTATACAAGACCAAATGCACAGGGCACAGAGCACCCTTTGTCTCACCCCCCATCGCAGAGTGTCAAAAGCATATAAATATTTCAGAATGAGGTGTGCGTACGGGCGAAACTCCCCCATCAGGCATCTGCTCTCTGGGTTCTCAGAGGGGGACAGGTGCAGATGCATGAAAGAGGATTTCATTTCTAAAATAGCATTTAGCATTTTCCTTCTTCTGGAGATCCCTGTCTGTGAGAAATTCTCGTGTAATCATACACCGCGCTCTCAGAAAACTTTCAAAGTTGATCCTCCGAGACATATGGTGGCTTATCCAAAGGAGAGGATGGCAGGAAAGGGGGTGAAGAGGGATTTATAGATGCAGACAAAGAAGAAGAAGAAAAAAACACTACATTTGTATAGAATGTGGATTATAAGGTAGATGCAACTGAAATATGGCTAATTGAATTTAATGGGGTTCAAAAGTCTGAAAATGCTTTTATTTGTCATTATGTTTTGATTTAACATGAAATGTGGATGTCTTAGCATTGCATTTGTTCTTAGAACTTATAGTGATGTCACTGTCATGTTCAAGAAATCATCACAGGATGGGTTAAATACATTGAGTTGCAGCCATGCTATAAACTGCTAAGAAATTTGGCTCAATAAGCATTTATACTGATGTACCTAATATTCATTCATTCATTCATTTTCTTTTCGGCTTAGTCCCTTTATTAATCAGGGGTCACCACAGCGGAATGAACCGCCAACTTATCCAGCATATGTTTTACGCTGCAACCCATCACTGAAAAAAATCCATTCAATCTCTTTCACACACATATACTACGGACAATTTAGGTTATCCAATTCACCTATAGGGCATGTCTTTGGACTTGTGGGGGAAACCGGAACACCCAGAGGAAACCCACGCGAACATGGGGAGAACATGCAAACTCCACTCAGAAATGCCAACTGACCCAACCGAGGCTCGAACCAGCGACCTTCTTGCTGTGGGGCGACAGCGCTACCCACTGCGCCACCACGCCACATGTACCTAATAATATGGGCATATTTCACATATATTACCTGCATATATTTAATCGATATATTTAAAGAACCAAAATATTATGACCACCTTTTTTTTTTTTGGTAGTTCTCCGTGTGCTCCCAAAACAGATTCTTCAATTCCTGTAGATTGTTGCAAGGTGGAGCTGCCATGGATCAAACTTGCTGCTCCAGTACTTCCCACAGTTGCTCAATTGGATTGAGACTGGGGGATTTGAAGACCAGGGCTACACCTCGAACCCTTTATGATGTTCCTCAAACCATTCCTAAACAATATGTGAAGTGTGACCAGATGCATTATGCAAGCGAATGAAGACTCTTTACTACATAACACCATTGTCATGAAAGGATGTACCTGGTCTGCAAGAAATTTAAGGTAGTTTGTGTATCAAATTTTAGGAGTTCCCAGCAGAACATTTGCCAGAGCATCACACTCCCTCTACTGGCTTTTCGTCTCTACTGCTATTGCTTCTTTAAGTACATTGTGTTCTTGTACATTGGCAAATGGGGCTCATATGACCAGGGGACCCTCTTCCACTGTTTAAAGGTCCATGTTAGACTCTCACATGTCCATTGTAGGTGTTTGTGACATTGGACAGGGGTCATCATAGGCACTTGATTGGTCTGAGCTATGCATCCTTACACTCAACAGAAAGGAATGCTCTGTTGTGTGACACGTTCTGACCATAAGCATATTTAACATTTTGTGCTACAGTAGACCTTCTGTTGGCTACAAGATGGGATAGCCTTCGATGAGACTTCCAATGCTGAACAGGAGCAACCCACAAGCAGTGTTATGTGTAATTAGTTACAAAGTAATTACTGTAATTACATTACTTTTTTGTTAAAAAGTAAGGAATTAATTAGAATTTTTATGTAATTTAATTACAGTTTCTTATAATGTACTTCTCGGAAATAATGTAAATAAATGTAACAGTTCTGTATAAATATTTCAGAGAAGCAGAGTAATAGTGGTTTTTGTTAAACAAATATATTTTGCAGAGTAAGTTCTATTTTTCAATAATTATATTAGTTTTTTTTTATAATAAAATAAGCTAAAGAATATTAGATGCACCCAACAATTACACATCCTTAAGAAACAATACAATAAGGAATTTGTCAATATATTGTATACAATATACATGAAATATGGTGTCATTAATAAAAAGCCCTAAAAAGCCCCGTTTGAGAGTTTAATTTACGTTGTCAATGCATTGAGATTTATATGGATTTTAAGTCAATTAATTAAATTACTTATTGAGTAACCATCAGATAAAGTAATTAGAAAAGTATTTAAATACAATTTTAATGATGTGATTAGTAAATAATTACTTTTGTGTAGTAACTTGCCTAACACTGCCCACAAGCTAGGCCCTTTCAGACATACTACAGAGACCCATTCACCTTGGCTCTTGCAAAATTCATTCAGATCTTTATTCCATCTCATTTCTCCTGCATCCAAGCAGCTGATTACGGGAAATGATTGTTTGCTTACCATCTAAAACCACCCAGACCTATGTGGCCTTGTTATCCTGAAATGCTCATTCATAGGTTTAATTGAAGACATTACAGATTTTTCATGCGTTCACTGACGTTTTGACTCTGCCGCTTGCAGGGCTTGTCTTGTTTCATTGTCTTCATACAGTGATCTGTTTAGATCCCGTCTCATCTTCTCTTGTTTTGCCAGTCAACATGAAGTTCTGCTCAGTGGCTCGTCTCCTCAACTTAACAAAGCTTAGTGCAGCTCGGTTCAAAGATTTAATTGTGTTTTGCGAAGGATGCGCTAGACAAAATGGCAAAGTTACAAGGTCTCTTCCGCTGTTAAGCACCATGAAGAAAACCGCTGTGATATTAAGACTAATATCTTTGACATTGTCTTGTGATGCTTGTGTTAAAAGGCCTGTTTATTTTCATCATTAAAAGAATGTGTTGTCTCCTGAACATGCGGGTCGAGCTTGCACTCCCATTGAGGCTGTGCATCTTGTTTTTTTTTTTTTTTATTCCTTGTTTTTTTTTTTTTTTTTTAGTTTTTCCATTCCAGTCATCAAATGCCGCTTGCAACATAATGAGAGATGTGGCAATTAATTTTCTTTTAATCAAGGTCGAAATGAAGTAAATTGGTACAGCTCTGCAAGCCCTCATTTTCTATTTTTGCAGTGATGCAAAACAAATACGATAAAATTATGGCCCTCCTCACCTTCAGTAATTAGAAAGCGTGAATGATCAGAGAAGATGATATGTGATATACAGCTCCTGCAACTCTCTCCCCCAGAGATCACATTCAGTCTCTTCTGAAACAGATGACCATGTTTTCCTCTCCTCGCTCGTCGCTCTCCTCTTCCTTTTTTTTTTTTCTGCACTTGAGTTACAGACAGAGAGAGCAGCTCAACGTGACATTGACTGCTGTGTTGTTGTAATGCCTCTCAAATCTTATTAAAGACCACGACTGCAAAAGACCTCGCTGACTCCACACATTTCCATTAACTATGTTGTTCCAGTATCCTACAAGCTGATTAAGAATTTATTAAAATTAGATTTTAACTCTGCACCCTGATATCTTATCAGCACCATATGGCTGCACCATGAGCATTATTGGTAGATGGCATTAACAAACACAGAGCACTGGACTACCTGCTTTTGTAATAGTGTCACTACACTGGTTTTACTTTGGGACCCTGATTTTTATTCTTTTTTTTATTCAATTTTTTTTTGTTGCAAAAACTAACCTTAAAGGTGAAGAAGGTCAATGTTTATCATTTTATACTGGATGTAGTGACTCATGAAATCAGTTTTATTTTATCCTACTTTTACTATACTACTTTATTTCTTTCCCCCAAATTCCTTTTTACATTAAACATATTTTGGATTGTGCTTTAATCATTTAAGTTTAATAATCAAAATGTGGGTTTAATTAATTTAATAATGAAATAATGTTTTACAACTTATGTGATTGAATTGTTAGGAACTATTCATTCTCAATTCCGTTTATTCCTGTTAAAATTTTAAATATTGAAAAAAAAAGTGTGATTATTCTTTTAATAATTTTAGTATTTGTAATATTATTACTATTATTTCAGAGGGGAACTGTCTGGGTGCTCTTTAGTCCCTCACAAAGAGCCTATTGTAAACCTATTTAAATAATTTTTTCTTAAAATAGGAAACTTTGGGCGGCATGGTGGCGCAGTGGGTAGCGCTGTCTCATCACAGCAAGTAGGTCGCTGGTTCGAGCCTCGGCTGGGTCAGTTGGGATTTCTTTCAGTTTGCACGTTCTCCCTGTGTTTGCGTGGATATCCTCCGGGTGCTTCAGTTTCCCCCACAAGTCCAAAGACATGTGCTACAGGCAAATTGGGTAAGCTAATTTATCCGTAGTGTATCTGTATGAATGAGAGTTTATGGGTGTTTCCCAGTGATGGGTTGCAGCTGGAAGGGCATCCGCTGCGTAAAACAAATGCCGGATAAGTTGGCGGTTCATTCCGCTGTGGTGACCTCTGATTAATAAAGGGACTAAGCCGAAAAGAAAATGAATGAATGAATGATCAGTGTGGTTTTAAAGGGTTTTTGGCCATTTCCAGACTGTTTTTTTTTTTTAGAAGAACACCTGTCATTTTCTTTAACTGAAATTTTATTTTGACAAGTGGTCGGGAAAAGCAAAATTTTATTTATTTATTTATAATTTTTTAATTTTTTAATTTTATTTTTATTTTATGACTACTATTGTCATTGTTATTTTCAGAACTTTATCCGTAACAATTTCTTCA